>PVKN010037745.1:0-11183 GCA_004027915.1 Capromys pilorides
ATAACACTTCCACACAAATGAATTCAAGGTATACCAATGGGCGCCATGCCAGTGGCACAACCACCATGGCCTGAGTGTTTCCAAGCTCTGAATAAGCAGTTTCAAAATACTTTGGGTGGAATTTTTGACACAGTGGACTAGTCTCAAAGTCAAAATGATGTTTAAACAGTTCCTAATGTTTAACCTTTTATTTTCAAAACAGTTTCAGACTGGAATTACAACTTGTCCCAGGGGTCCTGCTGATGAGTGCACACCTGAGTGGAACGCCAGGCGTGAGGCCCGGATGGGGCAGTCGGTCCCAGAGCCCCACGTGCTGCTAGGTGGGACCACTGGGAGGCGACTGATCACTGTGTGTGACAGCCAGGTGTGATGCTGGCAGGGGAAGCCTGGTGGGAAGAAGCAGGGACTGGGGGTGCAGCCGGAAGGAGTTATGTACATCCCCTTTACCCTTGAGCTCTGCATGCTTCCTGCCTGTCGTGCCATGTACCACTTCTCTGCCACACTGTCCTGCCTTGGAACGAGCCAAGTCAAACTGTGAGTCAAAGTAATCTTCCTTAACTTGTGGGTGTTGTGAACTATGTCCCAACAATGAGAAAGTAAGAGGGGGCACGGCCTGGATGGGCCTGGGTTTCTCCCTCCGCCCTTGATGGCTCCCTGTTTCCTGTCTGTCCAGAGTAAGCCTCCTGTGCCAGGCCCCTGCCATGCCACCCTGCCCTGGCAGCTGCTAACTGCGGGCTGAAGCTTCTGCAAACTGTGAGCTACAAGGAACCTCTCCTCCTTAGGGCTGTGGGGGTCGTGTCTTAGTGATGAGAGGAGTGGGTACGACAACAGCCAGAAACTTCTTCTGTGCATCTTGCTAAAAACAAAATGAAAAATTATGTGGGCTATCTGACATCTTCAATCTACTGACAAAAATTTTTAAACTTTCTTTTACCAAAACTGCATCTACAGAAACTAAAAGTGAAAAACACTCAATGTGATTGCTAAGAGGGAAGAAATGAAGAATGACTGCTAATGGGGTGATAAGAATTAGTCAGGCATGGTGGTAACGCCTACCATCCCAGCACTTGGGAGGTGGAAGCAGGAGGATCAGTGCGAGTTCGAGACCAGCCTGGGCTATAAAAGTGAGCTCAAGGCCAGCCTGAACTACATAGCTAGACCCTGTCTCAAACTGACAAGAAAAAAAAGAATATTCTGAAATTGGTGGCAATGTTTGCACAACTCTGTTGTGTCTTAAAAACCACTACACTTTACATATTATTTTATTTCTTTTTTTAGATTTATGCATTTTGTTCAGGGCCTCACTACACAAACAGCTCAGACTCATAGTGATCTATCCTGTTTTCAGCCTCCCCAGTGCTGGGATTACAGGTGTGCACCGCCATGCCTCGACTCTGCTGCCAGCACAGTGCACACAGGGGGCCAGCACAGGATGAGGTCCTGGGGATCAGACCGTGGTCCCTGTACGCTTGCCTAAGTAGGAGCAGAGCACAGAGCTATCTCACCAACCCCCTGAACTTGACATTTTAAATAGGTGACCTGCATGCATGTGAATTAAATGTCAATGAAGCTGTTTTTTAAAAGCTGGAGAGAAAGCAAAAATTAACAGCTGGTGAATCTTGATAGGAAGAAGGTGTATGAATGTTATTGGACTGTAAATTTTCAAAATGAGTGGTACAAAAATAATGCTGAGAGTGTTTTTGGAAAACGTTTTCCTGAGTGGATCATCAGATTTTATAATTAGACTCTGACCTGTGCCCCAGGCCAACTGGCCAGTGACTCAGGGACCCATGGTCAGGGACACCCACCTGGCTGGGAAGTGTCAGTCCAGCCCCTCTTGGCTCGCACACAGTAATCCCATCGCGTGCTGGGGTCTTTGACAAATTTGCCAATGTCGCTGAAGAGTTCACAGAACGACATGTGGCTGGCCTGGTACACGGTGTAGTAGAGGAGGGCGGCCCTCCACAGGAAGGGGTCCTTCCTGAGCAGGACGCTGTGCAGGCTCGCCAGGCCCTCCTCTGTGGGGTTGTTGGGCTTCAGCTCGTGTTTCCTGCGGCCCGTCCAGCTGTTCCATGGCTGCTGCAGGTTGTTGATGCCTCGGAAATAATGTGTGCCTGCATGGGAGAGGAGGGAGGTGGGCGAGGAGGGCTGCTCCACAGCCCAGACAGAAGGGCCTGGTTCCCAGCTCAGACCCCTGGGAGGTGGAGGAAACTCAGGGGAGACCTAGGGGAGGTTTCTAGGTTACTAGCTAAGCCCCCCCAGAGGATAACAAGACCCCAGCCTCTTTCTCTTCTGCTTTCTCTGTTTTTTGACCTTGAATGTACTCAGGCTACAATTTGGACCAACCCATCCTGCACAGAAACCTCCCACACTGTGAGCCAAAATAAACCTTTTCTCATTTTAGGCTGAGTATGTCAGTTATTTGCTGTAGTATTGGATAGAAAACTGATACAGAAAAGATTCCATCAACAATTCTACATTGATGTGGGCCTACAAATAAAAAAAAGTAGAAAATGACTTTCCCTAAAGCCTCTGGGGCTAAAGGAGTACAGTCCTCTCAGAAAGCTCACATGGCCTTTGTAACCACATCGTTACAGAGAACAGCTTTAATGTGTTGGAAAAGAATCTTAAGAGACACTCATCACAACCCCTAGGGAGTTGGGGGAGCAGAAATGCACAGTCAAATGACTTTCCATGCTCAGTATGGCTACAGCTAGATGGTGTCCTAACAAACTAAACCTGAACTAAGTAATTTCCCTTTCATTTCTCTCCCTTTCCTTTTTCTCTCCCTCTCTTTCTATTTTTCCCTCTCCCTCTCTTCTCTTTCATCTTTTTGAGACAGGGTTACACTGTGAATACCAGGCTGGCCTAAACTCACAGTGCTCCTCCTGCCTCAGCTGCCTCAGCTTCCTGGACACTGGGATTACATCTGGGCACCTCTACACCCAGCCAAGCACATTGCTTTAGTCCTAGCTCTGCTTATCAATCACATGCTTCCTGCCAACAGCACTGCCCTGGGCTAACTCCCGCCTTTTAGTGGCCAGGGCCAGAGCTGCCCACCTATCTCATGCCGCAGCATCCCCTCCAGCCAGTGCTCACGCGCAGTGGCCACGTTGATAGTCAGGGTGGGACACCCATTGACGACGGTCATCGAGGCTCGGGACAGCAGGTCCTCGGTGAGGTGCACCACAATCTAAGGGACAAGCAGAAGGTACATGTGTAAAAAGCAAAGTAAAGGTGAGGAAATGCTGTCACAGAAATCCAGGAGCCCGGGGATGAGCACTGCCTTTTGTCTATGGCTAGCTTGATGCGCCCAGTGACCAGGATGGTAGAATGTGCAGCCGGCCATCTTTATCTATCTCGACCCAAGAACCTTTGCTGGCCTGACGAGAAGAGAGACAGCTGTGCTCAGGAGACTCAGGAACCTAAAATTGAATCAGCAGGGTATCTCCCTGCTGCAAGTAGTCCCTGGTGACAGTGATCAGAAGAAGGCACAGGGATAGGGTCCCATTGGTGGCCATACGAAGTCCCTGAGACTGAACACTAAGATGGGACCACTAATGCGAGAGGCCACCAGGCAACGCTCCTCATTAGCAAGCCTCAGGTGTGAATTCATATAACCCCATGGCTATAAACGAAAGGCTGGAAGAAGAGGGAAAAAGCAAAGGAAACTGAAAACCACCACAACAGCTCAGGGCAAGGAGCTGCAGCACAGGGAGCAGCGCCCGTGGCCCACCTCTCCCAGGCAGCCCTCCTTGGTCAGGTACTTCCGCACATGGCTCCAGATGCGTGGCCTTGACAGCAGGCTGCCGCCTGTGGCCTGCTCAAATTTCTCGTAGCTTCCATACTTCTGCAGAGTCAGCTTCATGATATGGATGGACTGCAAAAGCAGGAGAGAGGACCATAGTAGAGGGCTTCATATGACTTTGAGGCAAGCAACAAGCCAGCTCTGGCGCTCCAGTTAACTGATTACCAGAGTAAACATCAAATGGAGAAACACAATAATTAGCACCTGGATTTAAATAAAAAACTTCAAAAGTTTAAGAACATATTAAGGAATTTATTAGTCTTCTGTGACATTCTGTAAAATCACAGAGACTGACATCTTCCTGAGCTAATCTGATGGACAACAATCTCAAAATTAATGAGAATACTTTATCTTTCTTTCAGACCAAAGAACTGTCTACTTCTCATTCTTTATAAATTTTCATAGAAAGAAATACAAAAATTGAAACTGTTTTCTCCACATACTCACAGAAGACCAGAGGAGTCCAGTAACAAACTACAAATCAGCAGGACTATGCGAAAGCCACAAGAAAGAAAAACAAAAGGAGGAAGAGACTGGCCCTTTAAAGGCCTTTTACAACAGAAATTGGAAAATTCTAATATGTCTCCTACACTTGATCTTAGCCAAAAGGCCAAGAAGCAATGTCTAATACATCTCCTATAGGGCTGGCAACATAGCTTAGTTGTCCAAAACACCTGCTTAGGCAAGCTTAGGCAACCACAGAGACTGCGGTTCGATCCCCAGCACCACATGTTTCACCAGCCCCATCCCCAGGACAGGATGAGCCAGCCATAACATACATACATACATACATACATACATACATACATACATGCATACATACAGTTTTAAAATGTCTCCTATGAAATGTGAAAGACTTGGGAAACTCACACACATTATGTGAGTCTGTGGCTTCTGAACTGCCACGGGGCTTGTGAGGAGAGGAGGTGCAAGCTCCAAGGTGGGACCTCCAGAGCTCACACTCCAGCTCTTCACCTCCAGCCCATCTCTACACTGGCCATTCAGCCTCCTCAGCCCTCACTTGGGACGGAGGATAACAAAACAGTTTCTACTTTGAGGTTCCGTTTAGAATACTCCATCCACTTTTGTTAAGCATAGTGAACAGGACATAAAATAAAGCTCTACCTACTATCACACCAATGGTATATTACCATTTTTTATAGATACTATCACTATAAATAATAAGTATAAATAAATAAATAAATAAATAAATAAATAAATAGGGGCTGGGGAAATAGCTCAGTAGAATAAGCGTTTGCCTGGCAAGTGCAAGGGCCTGAGTTTAATCCCTGGTCCTGCAAAAAAAAAAAAAAAAAAAAAGCCTACCATCAAAATTACAGGACAGCTCACAAGTTTAAGTTATCTTTCGTTCCTAGAAAGGTAAGCAGGTATCATAAAGTTACCAGAACAAGCAGTGATTCTAAGAGGATCTGTGACTTCTGTTTCCAAACTATTAACTGAAAGCCTTGCTACCCACTGGCAGGCAGTGCCTCAGGGTAGGAGCTGGTCCTAAATGCAGGAGTATGGCCCCACCCTGTCCTCATCTGTGAGGTCAGAGCCTTCTTGTCCTCTAGATACCCAGCTGAGTCACACACATGGAAATATGAGGCACATCCCAGAGAATGCAAGTGTGGGGCTTGAGTCTGATTCATTCATAAAACAGCTAGGACAATGACGAGCACTAATTAAAAGCCCATTTTAGCATAATAGCAAAGGTAAATCACACACACACACACACACACACACACACACACACACACGACTGCGGGTCACCAGTCATCTGGTTAGTGAACTTGAAAAGAATGTGGAAAATGTAGCCTTAAGCATCACAGAAGAAAGTGGAGGGATAACTGCTGGACTGAACTGACAGACCTGAAAAAGATTAAAGTTCTTTCACTACAATTTCTGCTTCCAGGTTTTTCTACACAAAGCAATTTCAGAGAAAATTACCTTTTGTCAGCATATGCTTATTCAGTAGGAAAATGTAATTATCTGGTTCCCATTTAAAGTGGCAAATATGAAACAGTCTAGAGAATTAAAAATTATAGGTATTGTTTGTTATCATGGATAAAAGAGTAACTCAGGAGAGGATAAAATTAACGGAGATTTGCTGCCGTGAGGGAAGGTATTTTCCTATCAAAACAGTACATGTCTGCATGTCACTTCTCTCACTTCCTCACCAGTGCCACAGAACCACGGTGGAGGTGACAGCACATGGGACATTGCTGTAATTCTCCACACAAAATGTTAAGCAGTATCATGTCACCATTCATTTTTCTTCTTCTTTCCTGATTATATTCTTTTCCTTTACTATTATTTCAATTTTGGAAATGTAACTTCAAAAGGTCCTTTAAGACTGAGAAGGATTCCCTAAGGCCGATGTTTACATTTGGGAAGATGGTAAAGGGAAGCACTGATGTGTGCTACTGGCACTCTTCACACACTTTAAAATTCTTTGTCGTATGCATATATTTGTGCTATGATCAGAAGGAAAAAGTTATTTCCTTTTGATGAGGGTGAGGGCTCTCAGAATCAGCGTTTGCTTTACTTACGAGAATCAAGCTTTTGCACACTATACATCAATAACACTTTTAGGGACAATAAAATTCAGGTCAAACTTTATGCCACTATAACATCACCTATGCTAAGCAGAAAGTATACTTCACAATACAGTATATGGTTCTAAAGAAGATACAGTGGAGAAAAAGGATGGATAAAGGCTTAAATTTCTAGCATATCTCAAAGAAGACCATTCACTTATCTATCCACTCATTCAGTATTCATCTTCAAGAGTACCTTCTACCAACCACTGTTACTTTTTCACATATGTGTATGTGTATACTTACATTATATTATATTGTATTATTTATATTATATTATATTATATTATATTTTTTGTACCAGGGATTGAACTCAGGACCAGACCTTGTGCTTGCCAGGCTGGCACTTATGCCGCTGAGCTATCTTCCTAGCAATTTTCTGTATTTTATAAACTAAGTCCTCATCCTATCATTAAAGTTGAAAGATATAGACAGACATCATGCAGTAATACTTTGGTGGAGCTAGAAGTAAACTATGGTAAGATAACAGAAAAGGGGTACATAGAAGTTGAAGTTTATAGAGCATTCCAGGCAAAAGGCAGTACTATCATCAAAAGCACATGGAAGACAACGAAAGTGAAATACAGCGTGGGAAGAGGCACTCTGGGTCAGGTAGGTGCTAACCCTGTAGCACTCTTCAGAAAGGCACACTTACATACTGCCATCACCCTGACAGAGGCCAGGGGCCCATCTCAGATCCAACACCAAATCTCAAACAAAAGATGAACTAGACTGTACCAAGATTAAAACCTTTTATACTCTAAAGGATAGCATCAGCAACCTGAGATCCAGAATGTGCTGAGAGCGTGGTTATGGTTTATGTGTATTTGTCCCCCCAAAGCCTCATGTAGCCATTGAGGCACAGTTCTACAGTTTTGTGATTAATTCATGATCCAAGGCTGGGATTATGGGTCTGAGTCCTGCTGGGATTATGAGTGCTACACCTAGACTGAGGCGAATAGCCTGAACGTAACATAAGAGAGATGGAGAGACAGCTTGCTCTCTGTAGCCGTTTTTGCCACTACTCCTTCCTTTTGCTCTCTGATCTTTGTTGCCACCAGGAAAAGTTGCTCTCTGCCATGTGCTGCTCTGCCTTGCAGCCAGCTGAGTATGGACTGAAATCTCCAGGAACTGTGAGCTAAATAAACCTTTCCTTCCTTTGTCTTGAGTGTTGGGTATCTGTCTCAGCAATGAGAAAATAGTAACTGAGACACATGGTGCTATACCTCATGGGCACTCAAGAGGGGATTGGGCCATGGGACTCCAGCGGTGCTCAGTGGACTCACGTGCTCATCAGCTCACAAGCTGAAGGGCTGCCGAGAGCAGGTCCTGGTTAGAGGATAGAAGTCAGCAGCGTGTCCTCAGAAGGACGCATCTTGTCCCCAGCACTCATGGGGCTCTGTTACCCTCCCACCTCCACCACTATATTCTGTCTTCATACAGGCCTCAGAAATCTTGCGACTCCTCAATAAAAATACAAATAACCCAATTAAAAATGGGCAAAATCTCTGAATAGACAGTACCTCAAATAAGATGCATAAATGGCCAATACATAAATTCAAAAAGAGGCTCAGTATCATTAGCCACCAAGAGAGGCACAAAATCCAATGAGATCCCATCCTGAGGCAGGAAGATCACTGTGAGACTGAGGTCAGCCTTGGCTACCACAGTGAGTACAAGACCAGCCTGAAGTACAAAAAAGACACAAACAAAACAAACAAAACAAAACAAAATGAAAACCAAAAGCTATTGCAAAAAAAAAAAAAAAAAACCATGTGACATAACATTTAAACCATTAATCCATAAAATAAAATATTTCTCTACTTAGAGCCTTCACCATATTCTTGGGTGATATAACAAACTCTCTGAAAAGTCTCAATATTTTGCTAACTGATCTGCTTTTGGTTTACTTACTGGGTTTAGCGTTTAGCAATCTAGAAATCTGGCCATCAGTCACCAGCCATCAAACATGACAACAGTCATATGCTAAAAAACGATCTCCCTACCCAAAGGCAATTTTCCCTCAATGATAATCAACATTTCTCAGTGGGGCCGCTGACCTAGGCTGGTGCTGCAAAAGATGAGATCCCAGAGGCCTTAGATGTACATCAGAGTGTCAGCAAATGCTGACGGTGTCATGGTGGGCATGTGTTTTATTTTTCTCGGGTCCAGCGTTACTTCCCAGTAAAATGAAGATCAATGTCCATGTCTTGCTTACCTCACAGCATGGATGAGGTGAGGGTGGAGACGGGCGCTGTGAGTGCGCTGTACAGCCTATTCCCTATAGTCTGTACAGTACGTAAGCTGGACAGAAGAATGCTAGGTTTTAATTTTGTGTCTGTGTGTGGTGTTGAGGATTGAACCTGGGTGCTCTGCCCATGGCCCTTTGTTTTTGTTTTTAAATTTTAGGAAGAGTCTAAGTTGCATGAGCTTGCCTTAAACTTTCTATTTGTTTAAGTTGTGAATTTGAGATTTTACTTTTAATTTTTGTTTTCTTGAGACAGGGTCTCACTATGTAGTTCAGGCTGGTCTTGAACTCACTATGTAGCTCAGGTTGATCCCCTGCCGTGCCTCCAGAGTGCTGGGAGTACAGGTATATGCCATCATGCCCTGCTTAATTTTCAGATTTTAAATTGATTGGCTTGTCCTCTAATTTTTTTCTGCCTTGCTAATTAACATAAAATCTTAATACCCCATTCCTTTGCTTTATAGCAAAGGAATCTGAACCCCTTCCAGAAGATGAGATAGTCCTTTTCTTTAAGCTATTATTTTACAAGCTATTCCTTGATTGAAAGTGCATATGTGATATAGTTTTTCAGTTTCCATGTACAACTCAGTTTGGAAAATACTGGAATAGTCAAGATGCTTGTCAGTCTCTGTGATGACGCTGTGGTGAATCTATAAACATAACACCCAGTGTTTTCTGATTCCACAGTCCCCTTTCTTAGTGTTCCTGAGAAAAGCTGAAGAACGGTTACTGTAGGTAACTCCAGGGACCTGCTATTCTGGTACTATGAGAGTCTCAGAATGAAGAGCAAAATTCCAAATACTCAAGGAGGTTTTCAGTCACAGCTGCTGCTTCATGGTAGCATATTACATTTATAAAATTTGTGATAACTCTAAGTCACAGCTTCTATGTGAAGTATTGCAGCCACCAACCTATAGCACATGGTCACGGGGCAGAGACTCCATGCCTTCAGCTATGAGCAGTGACCACAGTACAAAGCTACCAGCCCTAAGGAACCTGGGAGGAACAAGGGAGCAACATCTTTCCATTCAGTGTTTAGAAAACACCACGACAGCCAAACAAGAGATACACGCAGGCTGAACTTGACCCTAGGCCATGGATTTAGAAATCTGGCCACCAATCACAGATCCACAGTTTATAAAGTATTTCAGTATGTTCCTAACATCACAGCACAAAGGGCCATTTTCCAATCTAGCTCCTCACCCATTCCCCTCCATGGTCACCTTTTACCCATCACCTACTCTTCTATCTTTTAGAAACTAAGTCACCGTCCTGCTGTGCAATTGGCAGGTGACAGAGAAATAGACATTGCATAGTAACACTGATGGAGCTATGGGCTGCTGTGAGATCATCTAAAAAAGGTAAACAAGTAGTGGATTACAGCGATAGAGGGCATTCCAGGCAAATGGGAATAATACTGTCAAAAGCACAGAGAAACCAAAGAAAAAAAAAACACAGCTTGGGAAGAGTCACTCAGAGTCAGGAGCTGCGTTAGAGATTGTGGAGTAGCTGAAATAAAATAAAATGCACTGATACCAAGGAGACCAATCTAGCGATGAAGAAACAAGAACTTAAAAATGGCCACAGAGTAAATGTAACACAAGGCCCCACGGGAGCACAGAGTTGTCTTTGTGAGGGGCCCTGAAGGCCATGGATTCTGCAGAACGATGAGGACCCCTGCAGATCCTCAGGGAGAGAAGTGACAGGATCAGGTGTGCACCTTAGAAAGACACTGGCAGGAGAGTGCAGCGAGTGAGACTGGAGGCAGCACAGGTATTCTAGCCAGGAATCCAGTGTTCTTTAATATGAACTGTAGACTAGGATCAAACTGTAATAAAAAGAAACAAACCAAAGTATTTTAAGAAGTCATATGCTACACAGAGAGAAGCCAGGAAATAAACAGGTCCAGACACTGAGCTTGCCTTCCAGGAATGACAAGGCCCCATTCTGTGCAGTCCACTCCTTCTAACCCCAGGTCTTCCCTCTGCTCTCTGCACAGACAAGGGCAGAGCAGGGCAGGGCAGGGCAGGGCAGGGCAGGGCAGGGCAGGGCAGGGCTGGGCAGGACAGGTGATGTGGATGCACGACAGGACTGGAGGGAAAGGAAAGCGGAGATGTTTACAGATGGCTGAGCACTGCAGGTTGTTCTTCCACCACCAACAATGGAACTAGGAAAGAAATGGCTAAGATAACCTGAGAAAGTGCAGGCCAGCGGGTCAGTGAGCTTTCAAAATCAAATCAACAAAGCCTTGCCATGAAGGATCAAGGTCATTCCTCCTTCCAAGGACAACCAATCTGATGGGCACGTTTCCATTTGATCTGGAAAAAACCTCTCTAGCTATTAGATTAAGAAATGATCCCACTTCTCCAACCTAGTACACAAAGACATTATGGAACAGAGTAAAAGCTTTTTTGACCTCAGGGTGTCTATGAAAGGTTCATGATTTGCCAGAAGAGAAAATCATGTTATCTAAGGAGAGGTGCAATTTATTTAAAGAAGCCCTGCTTTTTCTTCCCCTTCACTGTTT
>PVKN010037746.1:0-11189 GCA_004027915.1 Capromys pilorides
ACAATAAAGCTTAGTTTTTTTTAACTCTTCCAAATACATTTTGTATTTAAGTCACTCTTCTAAAAAAAATAATAAAATGTATAGGGGTTGGAGATGCAGAAAATGCAAGATCCTCAGACTGAGGGAGACTACACAATATTGGCATATGTTGGTCTGGTTTATTTCACTAATGAGTATATGTTCAAGATATATCTATTTATATATGAAGTCTTCTAGTCTATCATTCTGTACAGCTGAGTAATATTCCATTTTGTGAAAATATCACATCTTTTTCAATTCTTCAGATGATGGGCATTTTGTTTGTTTCCAAGATTTGGCTATCACAAATTGTGCTGCTATGAACATAGGTGCACAAATATCACTATGGTATGATGTTTTCAATTCTTCTGGATTGAATGGGATTTCTAGTTCTAGTTTTTTAAGGAGTCTCCACACTGCTTTCCATAATGGCTGCACCAGTCTGCATTCCCACCAGCAGTGGAGAAGGGTTCCTTTTTCCCCACAGCCTCTCCAACACTTGTTGTTGGTTGATTTCTTTATAGTAGCCATTCTTTCTGGGGTGAGATGGTAACAAAGAACCAATCCAGAAATGGGCATCTGAGGTGAACACACACTTCTCAGAGAAAGAAATTCAATAAGCCTATAAATACATAAAGAAATGCTCCACATTGCTAGCCATTCGTGAAATGCAAATCAAACACTTTGATCTGCCACAGTTGATGTTAGATTCTGATAGAAGGGTGAAGGAACCCACTTACTTTCCCCACAACCCAAATCCAATAAAACAACAGAAGCATAAAGGTCAGGGGTTCTTAACCAGATCTCTGCACAAAATTCTTCACATCTATCAATTTGGATGGGAAAATACTTACATATTTCTTTTCACTAACCTTTCACTGAAGTTTAGTTTTTCCTCTGAAATAAACACAGGCATGAACACAGGTGACAAATTATGCTAGTATATTAGTATCAGAAAACTCATATAACCTTGTCAACAAGATAAGTCAGATACCTTATCACATTTCAGTTGCTAGGGATCTTACAAATATTTATATTTATTACAACTGCAAACTTATGGCATCTGATACCCTACTTGATTCAGCTAGGTAACAAGTTAATAAAGCAGCACAAATAAAACCATAAATTTTGGAAACTAACATAACTCATTTCATTGTAATTATATCTAGTTCATGTATTTTAAAGATGCACCTAAGCAGGGACCTGAGTTTCACCAGGCACTGCCCCAAAAGAGCCCCAAGGTACACGAAAGATCAAGAACTCCTGATGAAGGATTCTACATTGGAAACTGAGAATACTGAGACTTAGATTTAACTTGTGACAGACCATGGGTGTTCATGCAGAACTACTGGCCTGTTCCATGACATTAGTATTTCTTTTGCAAAGCCTTTTTACAAAACCTGAGCAAGATAACATAAGTAAATTTGGTTTATTAGCGGAAAGCACAGTAATACCAGAGACTTCCTAGTACAAAGGTACTTGGCTACAGGATGGGTGACATGAAAGAGGTGAAGTGTTTCTTCAAGGTCGCAGCTCAAGCTAATGAAGAGGCAAGAGAAAATGTGTCACAACAGAAATCAGCATTTGGTTATTGACTTCTCTGAGAAAGTCTCACTCTGAAAAAAGCTCAGCTGAAGTGCTTAGAAAACAAAGAGCTGGGTGACATAGTCAACTTTGCTTGCGTAGCATGGCTCAGGCCTCAAGTGGAGGCTGATGACATAGGACACAACACCATCACACACAATTCCCTGCCCTCCTCAGGGTGCAGGGATGAAACTGATCAATGCACTGACAGAGATGGCAGTGATGAATGCAAACTGTGTGAGCCATAGTTCATGTAAGCAAGGACACGACTACCCAAAACACACAAAAGGAACAGTACGTTTTTATTTTGACATCAGCAGTGTTTTAGCATACTGAAAAGCACCATCAACTCGGCCTTCCTCCAGCCCAACTGGATCACCATTAATCAAGTTTTATAAATATCCAATTACATTTTCAAGAGAAAGTTGCATTTTATTTTTTCATAAATCAATTCTTGATATCTGGTGATGTGTTGCACAGAATATAAACTATAGCCATATTTCTCATCTTTCATTAAAAAGCAGCTATAAGACACTATAGTAGATTATCCTATTATAAAGGAGAACTTGAACACTGTAAGACACCATAGCCATTAAAATAATGTACTAGATCTCTTAACATTTCTTTAAAAGGCAGCCAAAGCAAAGATGGTTTTCAGTCATCAAGAGTTCTGTATGCACGCTTTTGTCTTAAAACAGTAACAATGACATCTCAAACAATCAGACAGCATCCTTTCTCCAACATAAAGAAATAAGCCAAGTCAGAATTCACTATTATCACTCAAGATAAGAGTATGTACCTTTGCATTCCTTTGTTCACCCCCATACCACTTCCCTTATTTTCTCCCAAAGGTATCTTTTATGACAGGGCACAATCTGATCCACCTTTATTTCCACCTCTCAGTTCTTTAGCAGGACCTACATCACCAGACATATCCACAAATCTGTTGCCTTGGCCTCAAGGTAGTCTTCAAGTATAAAGTCATACCCACACTATAATAGCATTATATCCAAAGAGCAGATATATTTTGATTTCTTTTCTAGTATATGTATTGCCTAGGTGAGCACGTTGACTTCTTTTCTAAAATGCAAAAAAAAAAAAAAATACTATTGACCTCAAACAGTATTTTAATAGTAACAGCATCATGAATTTGAACTCTATACAGTAAACAGAACCTTTGCAAAGCACTACAGAAGAGCTGGAAGGGATAGGAAGGATGTCCATCAACATGCATTTTAATCTGTACAAGCACAAGAAAAACTTTTCATACTTAGGTAGTTCCAATGTGACTCTCTAGCTCCTTTGATTTTATCATTTCTTCTTCTATGCCAATTCAGTAAAAAGTAAACAACAATAAAAGGCCTATGCTCATTCTTAAAAAAAAATGCTTGTTTAAAAAAAAAAAAAGACAAAAATAAAAAAAAGGGCTGACCAGATAGCTCAGCAGACTAAAGCACATGCTAGGGCACAGCACAGCAGCCAGGGCTTGATCTCCTACCCCCAGGGCACACTGAAACCACCATTGAGACTTGGCATGGTGGCACACTTCTCTAATCCCAGCATTTAAGGAGGTTGAAAATGGGAGAATCACTAAGAGTCTGATCTGTGTAGTGAGACCCTAGACTAAACACAAAAAAAAGCACTTGTTACATATGTTACTATATACATATATATATCAGGATAATCCAATGATGATTCTGTAACACCCTCTGTCAGTATAAACTAATCTTTGGTGTGAACTGTTAACTTACAATACAATACCAATCTGTGAACCATGTATATTTTCTTAGGACAGTTTTCAAGTTCTTTTTGCCACAGGCCTGTGCACAAACTTTACTGTGTACTGGAGCATCCAAGAATCTTCTCAGAAAGTTTCACAGCAACTATTCAAAATGATCTTTATTTCTACATTTAATACACCAGAGTAAGGGTGGGAACAGAAATAAACTTTTGACTTTCAAAGTTTCAGTCAGTCAAAATCTTGTACTATCCTCAGGTCAACTTTATAATGATGAATATAACAGGCTGGGCATCACTTAACACAGTGGTAATGAAGTCATTACTACTGTTCAAAAAAAGACCTCAAGGACATTCTATTATAAAGAGATAAATGACACCAATGCTATAGCAGAACTCAAAACAAAGATGTTGTTCTATATATCAGAAGTGAGAATGAGGGGACTGGGCTGAAATAAAGCAACAGAACACATGAAATATCTCTTTTGTAACTTTAATTGAAGCATTACTATTCATTTTTAACTTTCTTATAAGCACCAAATTTTAAAATCTAAGTCATTTTTTTAAAAACCTTCAAGAACTTCCTTCCAAAACAAAATGATGTTCATTCCTCCAGAGATCCAAATTTAAGTTCTATCAAAATCAAAACAAAACAAAATGAAAAATCCCACGCAGAAATAAAAAGTAACAAAAATCACATTCTAGGGGGTCAGTGCATTTCGCAGTCTTTGCTGTGCTGTCTAATTGTCCTTCAGCTGACTTTCAAAAAAATTACACCCTAGTTCATCAAAATATACATTTTCCATTTGCGTTTTTTAAATTAAAAATAATAATTAAAAAGAGAAAACATTAAGAAAGTCACGATCAATTGCCTGACTCATTTGACGGCGTGTACGGCATATGGAGGTCAGGAAGGCTATCTGCAGCACAACTGTTGGGATATTCCTCTTCAGGGTTTAGCTTTCTTCCAAACAGTGTAAAATACCCACCTGGATAGAGAGTCAAGGAATGAAAGCAGGTAATTCAAGGCAGAAGGGACCTCACTGAACAGTTGTGTGCTGGCCTACAAGTTTAAAGATGGATGAAAAGCTGCATGGCTTAGAGTACCGTGGCCAAAAGAATAAAAGCCTTTGAAGAAGGCCACGTTTTGCAGCCTGGGACCCTCACCACCCAAAGCTAAACTAAAGGAACAAAAAGATTCTCTATCACAGGTAAAGCAACTATTTCTGAGGTTCCACAAAAAGGATTTGGAGATAGCAAAAAAGGAAACAAAGAAAAAAAATGAGGAAAAGAGACAGGGAAAGGAAAAAGAAACAAGAAGGAAAAAAAGGGGAGTAGGGGCAGGAACAAGAGAGCAGAAGCCGTTTCCCAAGCATTACCAAATGATTTTCCATTCTCTAAACATAACCACTAACCTGACTGTACCTAAAACACTGCTGAAGCATTCTGAATCTAGGCAGCAGGTGATGAGACCTCCCATTTCTCCTCCAGTCATGAAGGGCCACAGCTAACCCTCATGCAAAGAAGCCCTTCTGCTCACCAGAAACCTAGGGAGCTCTCTGGCTTCTTGCCTGGGGCCTGGGGTCTGGCCTCCACAGGATACCTGGCTCCTCCACTGGGCTCTGTCCCAGCCAACTGGGCATGCAGAACCCAGCCTAGCTCCAGGTCAGCAGCAGTCTAGGGATCTCCCCTAAGGGTAATGAAAACTATGGCCAGGGAAGCCTCAGATAAGTAAGCCAGTGACTGCAGATTACAGTCTGTCTGCTTTAGAGAAGACGGAAAGATAGCATAAATTTCTAATAATGCTTGCATTTCAGCTTTCTTCATGTACTTTTATTTTGCTCTGAAGTAATTTTACTGGCTGGAAACAGGGTCCGCTAGCATTCACTCTGCATTCCTCACTGCTGCCTTATTTCAATTTGTACTATAAATTAGCACCAAGTAAAGTGCAGAAACTAACACTAAAGCCAATTTTCATACAAGTAAAATGAGTATCTTTTGAATCTTAACTGCCATAGATGGGGCAACATTACAATCAAAGGCTTCTCAGATCTTTCCTGTACACAAAAGTCCCCAGGAGGCTGATGAAAACAGGACACTGGGCCCACCTCCGAGTTTCTAATCGATCTGCACATCAGGGTGGGGCTTGACAATGTGCCTATCTAACTATCAGGTGATCTAGTCCAGGGGTCAGCTCCTCTGTGAACTTCTGGAAATTTGCATATCTAAGAAATTCTTGGTGACACAGCAGGTATGGGAACCCTGTGGGAACCAAGGCCTTGGGCCAGTGGTAATTCATTATTCAAAACATCTGGGAAGCCACTCACCAGTCCCTCAGAGTAGATTCAGAAATCAATGTTTTCTTTCAAAGTTGCCAAGGAGACCCCACATAAGTTTGAGAAAGAAGTTTTATATGCTACCAAGCTAATTCTGTTTCTTATTAGGATTTAAAATGTTAGACTGGCATAGCATTACTTGGGGGTTCTGACCTGGCAACCCAACATCGTGGTCAAAAGATACAATTCCAAGTATGAAGGGACACAGACGATCTCCTTGGAGAATTCCACAGGACAATACAGGCGCCCAAGCTGTTCTTCATAGAGTGACAGGGCTTCTGTCAAATTGACACAGTTCCCCTAAATCAAAGACAGAAACGTAAATAATGGAATTCTTGGAACCTACTCATTTGAACATTTGAAGGTCTTTCTAATAAAGAACAATTCTAGCTTGAGATAAAAGTTCACCTTTAAAAATAAGATAAAGGCTCCGTATTTTCACAAATATTAAACTGAATTCTATTTATAGTCTTATTAGCTCATTCATTCTTCTACTTCATTTACAAAGCTATTTCAAATTATTATGCTACGAAGCAATAGAAAGCAGTGAGACCAATTTCTCATTAGTGACACAGTTCATTGTGTCTACACCATACAGCCTGGCGAAGAATCATACACATAACCCATTCAAAGTAATTTTTTCAATAATGATCACTATTGTCTTAAAATGAAGTATCAAAAAGGTAATGTTCTTGATTTTTGGAATGGCTCAAAATACAAACTTTCTAAAAGTCTAAAATGTTGACATGGAACTGTATTTATACCTCTTGCTTTCCTTTCCCCCAAATGTATGACTGATTTTAAGGCATAAGACAACAGAAATTAACTCAAGATACATATGCTGAGGATATGCTGGAGCTGCTTTGCTTTGGCGGGGAATAGTAGAGGCGAACATTCTTCCACTGAGCTCCATCACTAGCCCCAGTTATACTCTTTCCCTTGACATCACTATAATAACTTCTCTCCCTTTTTGGTTATCACTTTTCAGCCTCCCTGGCAACTGGAGGTGGTCAAATGAAATACTGTGGAAGTCAGCTGGGAAAGCTTTGGATCCCGCTAAAAGATACAGTGACGGACCCTTCCAACGTTCTCCCAGTCTGTAACCTACATGGAATGTTTGAAGCTGCACAGCCACCCTGGGATCACGAGAGGGAGGAAAGGGTGAAGAGAATCAGAGATGCTGGCCAGAATACAGCAGACCTGCTGCATGGATGCATTATCTGCTTAGTTCTAGAGCAGTGCTTCTCAATCTTTAATGTGCACAAAAATCACAGGAGATTTAAGTTTTGATTTAGTATCCCTGGGAGTAGGGTTTATCACAATTTTAGCTCAATTTTCCCCCACTTGCTTTTCATGTTTTATCAAGAAAACAAGATCAATTTTAGTATCACCTCATTCTTTTTAACACTGAAACAAACCTCTAGCATTCAGAAGACCTCCAAATCCATGTGTTGGTATCACTCTTTCTCAAGAACTCTCTGATGAATTTGTCTCAAAATAGCCAAGTACAATATAAGGTGAGAATTATTTACAAATAAAAGCAATCTATACTGTAAGAACTTCTGAGAATGGCATTCCAAAACCAGCTGGTCAACCACTGATGAGTGAATAGATACCATCCGAGAGCTGGCCTTGGTGACTTTAACCTAGCACATTTGCTCAGCATGACGTTATTCTTTAGAGCCAGCCTGTTTAATAACCCATCATCTAGGGTCCTGCAGTGGGGTTTGACCAAAATGCCCTTCACCAGCATATAATTTGGTTTCAACACTAAGTTCACCATGAGAGCACATAAACACCACATATGTAATTTACGATTCTTAAATAGAAAACACTGCCTGGTTGTTTTTAGAACACATCACTACTGAGGAAGCAGTAGAGCGGACATGCCACCAAGGTGAACAGCTGAATGGTTTTGCCTGCTGTCTTAAAACTGACACCACACTTTCTCTGAAGAGAGAATATGGAAGGAAGGAGCTCCTTCCAGACAGTGTGGTAAGGAAATGGGAAAGTTTCAATTTGCTCTTTCCTAACATTTTCAAGAAGCAGTTTTTAAAAAGAAAAGAAACTCCACAAATAGACCTACCCCAAAAAGTAACATGATACATTTCACTTTCCTGTCTACTTAAATAGAACATTTTTTTTCCTTTAAAAATATATGTGAGATCCAGAAAATAAAATCTAATAACAAAAAATTAGTTATCCATTAAGGACAAAAAGAAGACATGGGACAAGGGTTAGGAGCACAACCAGAAGTTAAATTTCAGCTTCCAGCTTCAGTTCCAGACAATTCTCATTGCCCCAAAGTAGGCAAACCACACTTGCTTTTTTTTACTTTATAGATTTTTGTATTGTCTGTAAATTGTAAACTTTGTTATTATGTATTATTCCTGTAAGGTAAAAAGGCAAGTATGGAATACATCTATAGCACACCTTTCTATCAAGTTCAAAAGCAAGCATAACTTAAATAGTAAGAGAAATTGTACCTAGGTGAGTCATCTATAAGGGACATAGAGAAATCTGCTTAGTGACACCAATGGGATATTACAGAAAGCAGCAGGTATTGAGCACAAATGTGCCAAGGCGAGGGTACTGACAACATCCACTTAAAGTGCAGTGCGAGCAGTCACAAGTGTGCTAATACTTTTGCACTGTATCTTACATCCGCGTTACATACAATTTTTTTGTGTGCCTTAAGTAAGGTGTAAGGGAGGAAGAGCGCTGGGGAAATAGCGCAGTAGAATAAGCGCTTGCCTGACAAGCGCAGAGTCCTGAGAACAATCCCCAGTATCACCAAAAGAAAAAAAAGAAGAAGAAAAGGTTGAAGTAAGGTGTAAGGGAGGGCAGGCCTGATAGGTCAGTGTACTAAAGTGCCTGCTTAGGCAGAGTGCAGGGGCTGGGGTTCCATCCCTGGCATGCCACCATGCTGGCCCTGCCCCAGGACATGCTGAGACAGCAACTGAGACTGAGCGTGGTAGCCCACACCTGTAATCTCAGTGCTTGGGAGGCTAAAAACAGGAGATCACTGCAAGTTGGATCTAATATACAGAAAAGTAAATAAATACATATATACATGAATAAATAGTAAGGAGAACAATATGGGTGCTCAATTCTGAGGAGCTCCTGCTAGACCAGAATTTGAGTTCTACTGACTCACCTAGGCCAGCCCAACTCCTATAAATTCTACAACAACATCCCCAGCTTCATAGCATACTAACGAGGCTGCAAGCAAGAAACCATAGTGACACCAGTGACAGCACACTCTCTCCTTCGCTGTGATATAGCAGTTTGTGACAGGAACACTTGGCTTTTATAAGTTACCACACAACACTGCCATTCTAGCTTTACCTTATTTCAGTTCAGAGCTACACAGTCCTGCAAGGAGGGGTGGGCACGGCAAGAATCAAGAGTATCTCCCAAGCATGTTACTTGCAAAACCAAAAGCTGGAGGATGTAGTTCAATGATAGAGCACTTACTCAATATTGTGCAAGGTTTTGCATTCAATCTCACTACCAAAAACATGACAAAAACCTCTCACCATGGAGACTATAGCATTATATCCCAAGAAGACCACCCCACTTCTTAACTCGAGAATGGCTTCTGAAAAGCTTATACCTCTCAGGCCCTAAGAATCCCACTGTGAGATCATTTCTAAATTTCTATTCTTAGACAGCTGTCTGCTCTCCTGGAAGTTTCACAGGTCTTACAGGGGCCATTTCCGCGGTGATTCACTGCATGGCTGTAGCTCTAGCACACACTAAGAGGAGAGAAGCAGGGCAGGCTAGAGCCTGGGTCAAGTCAAGGTATTTTGAAGCAGCTAGTCCATTTTCAGCATTATTTATCTCAGATACCATAAAATACCTAGGGTAGATAAGTTAAGACCTCTAATTTATTCCTGATATTAAACTATACTAATGCTCTGATTTTTTTTATGTATTTTGTATACAGGCTCACTAAGCAGCTCTGATTCATAGTGATCCTCCTGTCTCAGCCTCAACATTGAAATTACAGATGTACAACACTGCAGTGTCTTGGTGACTAGTTCAGCACTCCAGGAGGCAGGGCTGGTGCAGCACGTGGTGCTGGGGATCCAAACCCCATCCTCGCACTTGCCTAAGCTGGCACTTAGTCTGCTAAGCTACCTCACTGGCCACTTTTTTTTTTTTTTTTTTTTTGTACCAGGAATCCAACTCAGGACTTCGTGCTGGTGAGGCAGGCACTTATTTGGCTGAGCTACACCCCAAAACCTCTCTTTCTTTTTCTCTTCTTTCTCTGTCTCCCTCTCCCTGCCTTCTGTCTGTCTTCTGTCTCTCTCCCTTTGCACAGCTCAGCCAGCATGGCATGCAGTACCAATGACTGAACCTCACTCCTTGCACTTGCCAGGTAGGCACTTAAAGCGCTCAGCTATCTCCCCAGTCCAATGCTTTGATTTTTTAAAAAAGCGGTTGATCCCTGAGTACTAAGTTTCAGTATTAGATAAGAGCAAGAAGTTCTATCGTGCTGCTGCATAGTAGGGTGACTACAGAGAACAACTACCCACTGTACCTTTTTAAAGAACTAGAAGAAAACATTCTGAATAAAACATTCTGAATATTTCTACCATAAAGGAATGACACATGCTTGAGGAGGAGACAGAGGCTCACCCCTGATTCAAGCACTACACAATGTATGCATGGACCAAAACCTGCCATGGAATCCCCAGTAATATGTATGATTTTATGATTTTTATATACCAGATAAAATAAAACTGAAATTTTTAAAGTTTTAAAAATTTTATTGGTACATGGCTGCATCAGACAAGGATATATTCACTGTGCAAAGCTGATACATGGACATAATACATCCTAAGTCTTTTTCTCTCCCCTTCCCCTACCTTTTGCCCCTCTCCCTCCATCTCTAGATCACTTTCCATTTTGCAACACGTTGCCTATTATCTACCTTTTCTTCTGCTCTTTAAATTATTTATAGCCATGTAAGAGAAGCCATGCGATGTCTAAGCTTGTGTGTCTGATTTATTTCACTTTACATTAAAGATCTCAAGGTGCAGCTGTTAAATATTTTAAAAGGTTTTGTGGATACATGTATTTTATACAGACATCAAAAAATACAGCTTCACATTTTCTTTAAATATTAAGGATCCTCTGAAAAGTGAGCAAAACACCATTTGCTTCCATCTGGTGGCAGTAGCTCATGCTACAGGCAAAGCTGTGTATCAGGCATATGTGGCTAAATGGCTTTTTTCAATGAAGTCTCCTAGCTAAGGGAAGGGAAAAAAGAACGGTCTGTGCCTCCATCTGCTGGCCATAGCTCATACTACAGCCAAAGACAAAGTCTGATAAATCCCAATCAGTTTTGGAGCTTTCCTGGCACCGTTAAAGAACTCTGGCCAGCTCTGGGCAGCCTGCAAGACTCTGGTAAACTCTAGATTTTGGTTCCTGCTAAGAACTCATTTATTCCCAAAAGATGAAAGGTTAGACATTTAGAAACTAACTGCTTGAAAGAACACAGTCAAA
>PVKN010037747.1:0-11186 GCA_004027915.1 Capromys pilorides
GCTTGGGAGGCTGAAGACAGGAGGATCACTAGGAGTCTGAGCTGTGTAGTGAGACCCTGTAGGCCCTGTAGACCCTGTACCAAATACATTTTTAAAAAAAGAACAGTACAGAGTGAATAAGACCAGCTGGGAGGAAGCAGTCTACTTCCAGCAAGGGGACATCAGAGGCAACGTCAACGTCCACAAGTAGAAGATCAGTAAATAAACTGGTCAAATTGCCCTGCAGAATGCTGCACAGCATGAGAAAATTTCTCTTGTAAGACTGAGTGACAATACTGACAACTCTTCTAGCGTGTGCCTGGTGATGTTGAAACCACAAATTGCCCCAGATTTGTAAAATAAAAGTGCCTATTTGATATATTTAGTTAGACATAGTAAAGAGGAAAGAAATAATGCAGAAGTGACTACAGGGTGTAACCAAATATTATCCACAGGGATAGAATGTAGTTGAATCTATTGTTTTCATTTTGTGTATTCTATCTTTTTTTGGTATTAAAAAATATCTTAGTTTGCTTAATGAAAAAAAGTAGAAGTCATTTACAGCAATAAACTTTTACAATGTGTTCTTCTCCTCAAGTGGGCTCTCTCACCAAACATCGAAAGCCAACAACTAGAACGGGGGACTTGGGCTACACTGGTGCTTGCTGTAACAGTCGCAATCCTGACAAATCCCATCTGACTCCATTTCTTCTTTTTTAAGATAAGGAAAAATCATTATGTCTGCTCCACTCAGTAGTGTGAGGCTTGAGGAACTGACCACAAAGTGCCGTGCGTGTGTCAGGTTTGCTGTGATAACCTGCTGGTGGAAGGTTCTACAGACACAGCACGACATGGCATGGCATGGCACGGTACCCACAGAGCACGCAGGGAGCTCACCATCTTCCACCCCACCGCTGTGTGAACTTTCACCCTAACAGACCAGTTGGTGGTGCTTTCCAGGGGTGAATGGAGACAAGCACCTCTTGGGGTCACCACAGGGAAATGCCACAGAATAAACCCCCATAATCTAGAACCACAGGGGAGTGAGAGAAAAGCAATGAGAAGAACACTTGGTGATCTGTGCCTGGAATCCAGGGTCTCTAGGTTAGACGCTGATGTAGCTCTGCTTTCTTAAGATGCCAGTCATTATCCAAGGATCAGGTCATGGTCCCCAACTAGCCTCAGAAGACGGATAGAAAAGTCAAGTCCAAGGGACGGCAAGAGAGCTCAGTGGACTAAGCGCTACTTAGGCAAGTGCAGGGACTGGGGTTCAATCCCTGGCACCACATGCTGCACTGAGCTGCATTGTGAGATCCTAAACAAAATTTTAAAAAGAAAAGTCAGGACCAAGATGGTCTTTTCTCTCAGAGACAGAGAAAGAAGAAGTAGGAAGGGGAGAAGAAGAGAGGAGGAGGAAGAATAAGGCGTAGCTGAAGTAGAAGGCAGAGATGGGAAAAACAAGAAAAAAGGGGAAAGAAGAGGAAGAGGAGAAGACAAGGAGGAGGAAAAGGAGAAAGCAAAGAGGGGATGGAAGAAAAGAAGAAAGAAAAAGGAGGAAAGAAAGAAGGGGAAAAGAAACAAGGTAGAAAACAAGGAAAGAAAAAATGGAAGGAAGGCTCAGTGAAGACTGGAAGTTTTATTTGGAGAAATGAGAATTCTTCTGTAGCCTCCTAGAAACTAAATATAGCATTAAGCCACTCTGCTCATTTAAGCCCACCAAGCAGCCAAACACCTAGGACGGAATCCACCTGTCAGGTCTCGGAATCCTGAACGTAACACCAACCTGGTCACAAGCTCCTCTCCCAGAGAGCTCCACCCTGTGGAGGGTGCATGGGGAACCGAGGGAGGTGCCACCGATCCCACAGACCTGTGTTCCATCTCATCCTTCCTCCTGTGTTGCCTTCTCAAAGAACCCCAGTACCAGTCACCCTCCTCAGAAGTGGGTTATCTCCCAAGCCAGCCTCCTGACCCCCAAATGCTGTCCCTTGTTTTATGATTACTGAGCTGGGGGCCAGCACTCTCCCAGCCCAGGGTCCAGTCCTCACCATTTGTTCCAGACCAAGTACAGAGTATGGGGGTTCAAGGCTCCTCCACCTGGAAAGGGGCTTACCATGCTGACTCCTAAGATTTGCTGAGTCAAGGCCATGTGACTGTGGCTGTCTCCTTGGTCTTTGACTTTTTCAGATGGTCTCAGGTGTCTTAAGGACTTTCTTTTCACATATTCCTGAACACACCCGAGCCCAGTAAAGGAAAATGGAACCACAGCTTCAAATTTCACTCATTTTGACTAAGTGAGACTTTTGTTTTAGAAAAAGAAAATCAGGTTGTTGCATGCAAGTTTTAAGGGCTTCTGAAAACCCTGCATCTGGTACCAAGCTGGATGTCAGAGCTGCAGGGTCTCCTCCTGATCCTCTCCTCTGGCCCCATCATCTTCCTCCATGCTGGGAGGCCAGCTTCATCAGAATGTCTTCTTCTGCCTCCCAGCCTGGGTCCCCAGGAATCTTTCTCAGCCTTTTCCCACAGTGGTCAGCACTCAGGCTCTCTGAAACCTTATCACTCATTCATTCATTTGCTTAACAAATACTGTGAAGTACCTAGAACGTACTAGCTACAGCCTTTAAGATGAATTTTACCCAAAAAAATTACACTCAAAAAGATAAGTGGTAGTGTTGCTGATTTTTAAATTCTGGGAACTTCAAGTCAAAATGCTGATGAATTTATTGCTGTAGACAGCGGGAGAAATTTGGGGCTAATTCTCAGTGATCTTAAACTATGGGTGGACAGAAAGTAGCTCTTCAGGCTTTATAGAAAAGAAAGAAAAAGCAAAAGGGAGCTTGAAGTTTTCAGGAAAATAGCCCAGAGGTGCTCACATGCCTGTCAGCATGTCTCCATTGCCACTGACTTGGCCAGAAAAAACGAGCTTTTGCCTAGAACCAAATCACCACGAGTCAGCGATACCCTTTGGAGTCCAGGCACTTCCCTCACCACCGCCCCTCAGATGCAAATTGAATCAAGACCGTTCTCCATTCTCACACTTGGTGCAAGCGACAGATTTGAGGGGGAAACCGGAATAATGCAGAACAGCCAGCTAGAACAGATTTTCCTGTGATTGAAGATGGCAATAATAAGACAAAAGACAGATTTTTGCCTTCAAGAAACTCTCTCTTCATTGCAGCCAAAGCAACACAAAATTCAAGGCAAACATTCCCTTATTTTCCCCCTACTGTTTGGAAATATGAAAAAAGAAAGCCTTGCCATAGATTTTTTTTTCCTGCCTAGTTTACCAGAAGTGACACATTTTTTTTTTCCTCCAGCGTGAACAAATGCCTGTGTGTGACTCTTCTGCTGCTTGGAACGGAGGAGAGATCCAGGAAAGAAAAGAGCCTGGCTCAGAGGCAGTCGGCAGGAAATTGCGAAGCTGCTAAGAAAACACAGGCCCCTCGACAGGCGTCTTCGCAGCATTAGTCTTTTTGAATATGATGAAAATATTATCTGCCTTATTGATCACCAGCTCCTTAAATAGAACAGAGCTGTTTATAACAAATGCAATCAACAATTGCAAATGTGTAAAGAAACAAATAACATGCTCTCCTCATATCCTAGTTTTCTATGCACTGTCAGTCACCATGGGCAAGAAATGGAGCATCCTATATTTTGATCACATGAGAAGTAGAGAAACTACAGCAGTCAAAGTCATCCCACCAGATTCTAAGTGGAAAATGCGGTGTGTTGAAAAAATTGAATGAGTGAGTGTCCAGATTAAGTTTTTCCGGGAGGGTCCTGATTTTTGCTTTTTTTTTTTTTTAATTTCCCTTATTGTGAAGCTGAGGAGGGACATTGGAGGTCATGAAGCTCAGTGTGCTCATTCAGAGCTGAAGAAACTGAAGATGCGAAGAGAACCGACCTGCACTCCTTTGCACAGGGAATCAGTCGCAGGCTGGGGATCGGAACTCAGCTGTCCTAGTTATGCAGTGAGGGGGGTTGCAAGCTGGTTCAGTGCCTGAATGGGCCACGTAGCTTGCGCAGAGGCTTTCATTAATAAAGACTGTTTGGGCTTCAGCTCGCCTAGAATTCCCCACCCCTGCTCCTGGAGAGCGGGACTTCCCCGGCCCCTTCACTTGTCGTTTCTAGGGACTCCACAAGCACAGTCACAAGAACACCAGCAGCTCTAAAGGACAGAGATTCCTCCCTGGAGCAGCTCATCTCCCAGGCTGGTGAGACTCTGTCTCTAAAAGTTTCATCTTTGGAGCATCTTGGGACAGGCTTTCACTTTGTGTCTTTTCCTAAGGTTGTGGGTAAGTGACCCTGGAGGCCTGTACCCCGGGCACCTCACTACTGGTCCAGAGCCTGCTTTGTCCTCTGCTTTATGCCTTGCCATCGACTTCACCATGCATTGGGTGTTTGTGGTGAGCGGTCCTTCAGGCAGAGCAGCACCAGCTTCTCTGTGCTCACGAGGCCCGGGTGCAGCCAACCCATGAGGAGCACGTATAGCTCTGAGCTTCCTTAGTCACCAAGCTTGGCCCCAAAATGCACCCAGGCTTCCGAGAAACATGGCCATGAAGATTTTCAGATATTTGGTTGCCTTTTCTAGCTCCAAAAATGTCAGAAATAGATTGTCCTGTTAGACTTGGCAAGGGCATGTTTTTCTCTCTTGTCAAACCCCTCCTTCCCTGGTTTCTGTGTTGCTGTGTCCCTGGGGTCCTCTTGCCTGCCTCGTGTGCATTTCCTTCTCCACTTCATCTTCCTATGAGGTCCTCAAAATCTCTCTCTCTGTCTCTCTCTCCCTCTTCCTTTTCTCTCTGTCTCTGTCTCTCTCCCTCTCTTTTCTTTTTTCTGTCTCTGTCTCTCTCTCCCTCCTCCTTCTCTCTCTGTCTCTGTCTCTCTCCCTCTCTTTTTTTCTGACTCTGTCTGTCTCTTCCTCTGCCTCTCTCTCCCCCTCTCCTTCTCTTTCTCTCTCTTTCTGTCTCTCTCTGTGTCCCTGTCTCTGTCTGTCTGTCTCTCCTCTCCTGTCTCTCTTTCTGTCTCTGTCTCTGTTTCTGTCTCCCCTCTTTCCTTCTCTCTCTTTCTCTGTCTCTCTTTCTCTGTCTCTCTCCCCCCTCCTTCTCTCTCTCTTTCTCTCTCCATCTTTCTCTTTCTTTATCTCTCTCTCCCCATCTCTCCTCTCTCTTGTCTCTCTGTCTCTGTCTGTCTCTGTCTCTCTCTCTCTCTCTCTCTCTCTCTCTCTCTCTCTCTCTCTCTCTCTCTTTCCCCACCCCTTTCTAAGATGTGGCCTGAGTCCTGATTCACTCACTCCTACACTTCTGATAAAGCCCACACCTATGAGCCCTCCTTTGGCCTAACCACCAGGCTGCATCCTGCCATTTCTTCACAAAGATGGAACTTGAAGATGCAAATATCAGCTTCGTCTTTCCTCCACCAGAGGAAAATATTGATGAATATAGATTTATTTTAAATATATGCACAGAAAAGAACTCTAAAGGGGAAATCAGTGGAATGACCACAAAGGAACAATTGTTTTAACCATAAGAAAAAACTGGAAAATCTATATATGAAAGTAAAGCCACAACCTATGGGGCATTCACTCTCTTGTAAGTGCGCCATCCTGGTCAGTCCTGCTCTGGAAAGAGCCACTGGGCATTGACCGTGGCTTGAGCTTCCCTTTGAAAATGCCTATGTCCTGCTTAGAGTAGAGACACCGTCCCTGCAGCTGCCCCCGCCGCCAGGGTCAGGCATGAACAGACTGACCGCAGACCACCACTAGTGACTGATCCGCTTGTTTCACTCAGCCTGTGCCTCGGTGTTCTACCATGGCTTTTGTGCCACACGCAGCGCTGGGCTTGAGGGCGTCAGTTATGGACAGCATAGGTGAAAGCTTGGAGGCCAGAGAGGGAACGCATACAAGTGCGGGAGGGAATTCCTCAAGAGCAAAGCTTTAAAACCATGTGCTCAGCCAGGGGTTCGATTCCCAGGCCTGCCTTGCTGGCCCTGCCCCCAGGGTGCACTGAGACTAGGCATGGTGGCGCGTGCTTGTAATCCTAGTTCTCGGGAAGCTGTGAACAAGTGGATCACTGCGAGTCCGATCTAGTCTGAGTCCCTGAACCACCCAGTAGACCCTTCCCTAAAAATATAGATAGATAGATAGATAGATAGATAGATAGATAGATAGATAGATAGATAGAATCATGTGCTCATGATCTGTGCTAACAAAGAGTCAGTAACCTGTAACAAATCGGATCTGGCACAGTGGAGAAACCCACAATGCCCTGGGCAGTAGAGGGACCCCACCCCCCACCCCGTCCCACCCCCGGGTCCCTTCCTGAAGAGGCACTGGGCCCAGCGCCTCTGCCTTCCATGGTAGTCGAGCTGTGGAAACCCATCCTTCCAGCAGCTGCGCTCTCTGCCTCCTTCTGTCTCCTTCCTCCTCTTGCTCACACTGACCTTGTTTACCCAGCTGGTGGAGAAAGAGCCCTGCCAACAGGAAGACAGCACCTGCCTCTGGGTGGACTTCTGGCCCCAAAGAGCTGCAAAAGCCATCGCATTCCACATCCCCAAGGTGACACAAGAGGGACAGACGTTTCCCTACCCCTGACTCCTTCTGCCCCCTTCTCATATCCCTTCTTGCCTGGCAAGGCTTTTTCAATGGCCGCTCTGACGTCATCCTCATCCTCTGACAGAGCGAGCCTCTGACGTCATCCTCCTCCTCTGATGCAGCAAGCCTCTGGCATGCTCGCTCACTCTTGCCCTCTACAGTGAGTTCTTGTATTTTGCTCTCAGGATTTCTACCTTGCTCTCCAATATGTAAAAACTAAAAGCAAACAGGAAAAACAAAAAGCAAACAAAGCAGCCTTCAATATAATAAAACTCATAGTGAACTGGGAATTCTGCCATGTTCAGTGATTCCCCAGGGATCGTTAAAATGGGGGAGCTCCCACTGGGCTACGTCTACATGCGACGCTCTGATCATTATTAGGTTCTAAACTGTGAAGTTACCTTTTTAATTGTGGGAAAGAGAGAATGCTAAGGATGGAATCCAGGGCCTTCCACATGCTAGGAAAGTGCTCTACCACTGAGTTACACCCCTGGCCTGAAATCTGTGGCCGGATCAAAAATGGTCGACTATTGAGAATGCCTCATGGTTTACCGCCCAGTTGCACATCCTTGGCTCCGCTTGGTTTTGCTGTGACTCCCCAGCTAGAGGCATTGTGTACATCCCAGACAAAGCCTGCTGTGGTGTCCCAAGCCAGTGTGAGCTGTGGCACTGCAGGACAAAGGCAGGTTCTTCTTATGGCAGCTGAGGAGGGTGCGAGGGGTCGGCTGGCCTGTGTCCTGGCCACCTCTATGGTCAGGAAGCAGACACCTGTGTGGCTGTCTGCTCCTCTGTCTGCCTGCCCTTTGCAGAGGAAACACAGTTGCAATGTCCTCTTGCCACAACAATGAGGAGAAACGGACACGAGGCTGCTCCATCACCTTTCCCTGTGCCCCGAGGCTCTGCCGGGTATGGAGAGCAAGAATCAACTATGTTTTGGAGGCGACCGGAGGAAGTCACTGTCATTAACCCAATGTGGGTCATTTACTCGGGGGTACAATGGTTGGAGGTGGGAATTTCAGCAGGAAAGGAAAAGGAGTTCTTTGACCCGAGCACTTACATCTGGGGATGAGAGGACACGTGTGTACCCCTGTGTCACTGTGCATGGCCCAGATAATGACAGAGCTTCACCTCGAAGTACAGCACAAAGCAGAGGAAGGGTCTGGACCTGGTGTCTGTGGGCATCACAGCAGTGCAGGATGGAGGCCTGCTTTCTTTCAACAAACAGGAAATGTTTCTGTTCACAGCTTAATGTGGGAAATAAGAGCCCTGTTTGGGAACAACCCTCTTCCTATGCGAAGGTGCTAAGGTAAGGCCCCAGCCTTCTGAGGGCTGAGAGTGGGCGGTATGCTGCCTTGTTTTGGATTGGTTTGTTTTTCTAACAAAATTCATCCTCAGGTTACTCTTGCAAGCAGAAAGAGCTTCACTCTGACACCTTCTCCACCCTCACTCACTCCCTTTCCAGAAGGAATAGGGCCCCTGTTGTGTGCTCAGAGGACTGAAGCACCTAGGCCATAACCCTCCCGCTGAGAAGCGCATGCATACGTTTGCACATAGGAAGGGCACTGCACACAGCATCGTCGGCACGTGGCGACCACTGTGTGACCACCAGCTAAGCACCGTAGGGGCCGATGAGTTAGCAGGATTGCTTATGCAGCTTGACGTGGTTCAACCAATCACTCCTTGAGAATCTTGATGAAAACTCGATTCTAAGTTCTCAGGAGCGAAAGTACCAGAGCTCTTTAGAGCAGATGAAAGCCATGCATGCAATGTTAAGTTTTCTACTTGTGACATCTTAAAAAGGAAAAATTTAAAAAAAATCATTTTAATAACAGATCTTACTTTTCTCATCTACCCAAAACATTGTTATTTCAACATGTAATCAAAGCCAGGTGTAGGTGAAGTTCCCAGACAACACAGCTGACTAGAGGTGCCTGATAAGCTTCCTTTAGTAACAAAGGACTCCACTGAGGAAAGCGAGGCTGTTTCCCTGCGGCGTGTGAGGCGGCATAGCTGGCACAGTGGGGATGCACAATGGCCTTTTAGAGACCTGGACGTGCAGCACCCACCCTCCTGTCTCTGAAGCCCCAACCTTGAGTGAAGAGGACCATCATCATAGCGGAGAAAGGGAAAGCAGAGAACTGCGGTCCCCACTTACACCATGAGCACCCAAGGCCTAAGGCATGTAATGCCTACAGCTTGCTCAGCTGGCCCGGGCCTGGAGAGCTACCAGCTGACCACACTGGAGGCCTTGGCCCAGAGAAGGCTGCCCATGCCGACCCTTCACAAGCCAGGCTATTGCTTCAAGGAGCCGCCTTAGACCCTGCCCACGTGGGGTCCCTGCAACCCCACTGATACCGACATCTTCCTGGGTCCTGAGGAAGTGTTTGTGCCAGCCACCTGAGGGTCAGCTGCAGGGTCATCGTAAAGCAACCAGGTTCCCCCAACTACCTTCTGCCCCAGAAGGAAGCCAGCCACCCAAAGTGAGTTGGCCCACGCAGATCTCAAGAAGCAGGTAACAGCTCTGCCTGTGTACCTGTGACCACAGCAAGCAGCCACGCTGCTTTTAATGGATAGCTTGGGCTGTTCAGGTCCCCAGAAAGTAACCAGATTCCTCGCCATCCTGTTGTGGCCCTAAGAAGCATTTGAGAAACCTGTTCCAAGAAGCCCAGCCCAGGGAGGCTCTCAGGAGCAGGGCTTGGCCATACTGATGTGGCTTATCCCAGGAAGCAGCTGAGCAGCACCAACCCAAGCAGGTCAGTCCCTGGGGAACCCGGTGTCCCTGGCCTCACACAGCCTGCAGACAGTGATAGATTTCCCCATACCCACTGCCAAGCACACATTGTCCAGAACATTCCAGAAAAATGTCCATCTAAGGGAGTTACAATCCAGCTGGTAGTAGAATCCCACGACCGTTGCCACCTAGGCCGTGAGGCCTGTGTGGGTATTGTCAACACTGAGGCCAGCTGAAGAAGCTAGCTGTACACCACACTACAGTGCCCACCTGGAACCAGAGCCAGAGCCAGTGCCATCTCTCCAAGCAACACCGTGGCACACACTGTCTAGAAAAGTCTCCTGCTGTGAAAGTCACCTCACCTCTCACCTAATGGGCAGAGATAAGTGACCTGCCCGCCCTATGTACCAATGCCAAGGTGAGGGCAGGAGAAGAAGCAAATCAAGAAAACATGACAGTCCCCAAGGAATACGAGGGTCACTCCAGTGGACCCTAAAGAAGAGGAAATCAATAAATAACCTGACAAAGAAGTCAAAGAAAGACTTGAAAAAACTTAATGAGATTCAAGAAACTACAGGCATTCCAACAAGATTAAGAAGACAATTTGTAATATGAAAGAGAAACTCCGCAAAGAACAGACATCATCAGAAAGAGCAAAGAAAAACGCCTGGGAGCAAAAGAACTTGATGAGCAAATGTTTAAATACAGCTGAGAGCCACAGCTGCAGACCTGATGAGGCAAAGGGAAGAACTTCTGAGCCGGGAGACAGGCCTTTTGAAGTAAACAAGTCAGGTTGTCGTCTCACGCTCCTGTGGAGTTTACATTTCAGTGTGGAGCGAACAAGACGCCACAGAGAATTCCTGGCTTGCCGATGACTACTTAACTGCTATGCTCTCAGAAGGCAGAAAAAAAGAATGAATCTGTGTAAGAGGCAGAGCCCTGGTGGGTTTTTTTCCTTAGAAATATATAAACTCTATTGGTGTCCCATCCTGATTTCATGGCTTCTTAACTGCAATACGTGACACAAATGTGCCAATGTGTGCTTGGCAGTGTGACACAACGTCTACAGTAGATGTTCGTATCACACCTAGTCCTTCCATTCTCTCCCTCTCCCTTCCCTGGCTCTGCCCCTGAGGTGGCTCCTTCCCATCCCGAAAGGTCCACCACCACTCTCTTTTCTGTCATGTATCTTTTGTTTTGTTCTTTAAATTATTGATACTTTGAGTTTCCCATGTAAGAGACATCATGTAACAGTTAACCTCCTGTGTCTGATTTATTCCACTCGCTTATGACGGTGTCAAAGTGCTCCCGTTTTCCTATAGATAACAAGTTTTTCATCTTTCTTTATGGCCGCAGTAGCTAAAGTAGTAAGAAAAACTAAATCAAGGAAGAAAGTCTTTGAGACTTAGCAGACGTCATTAGGAGAACACATTTTTGCAGGATGGCTGTTCCAGGAGAAGGAAAGGAAAATAGCATAGAGAACCCATTCAAGGAAATATTCAAGTTGCTGAAACCTTTCCAAATCAAGAAGAAGACAGAGATTTCCAAGAGCAGGAAGTTCAAGATTTCCTTAATAGATTTAACCAAACTGGATCCTCTGAGGCATATTAAAGTCAAATTGTCATAAGTACAAGAGAAAGAAAACTCCAAAAGTATTAAAAGTGTCAAGTCACTTATAAAGGAATCCCCCCTAGACTAACAGAAGACTTCTTTGCAGAAATCTCATAGGCCAGGACACAGTGGCATTTTTGAAGTTCTGAAAGAAAACAATTTCTAACCAAGAAGAGTCAGCAATGCTATTCCTCAGAAATGAAAGAGAAATAAAGACCTGTTAAGACAGAAAAGAACTGAGGAAAATTATTATTACTCGATTGATCTTAAGTGAAA
>PVKN010037748.1:0-11190 GCA_004027915.1 Capromys pilorides
AATTTTATTTTATTTATTTATTTGTTTGCTTGTTGTGTTTGTTTGTTTCTTTAGGTATCTGTTTTAGTATCTTTGCTAATTCTAACATCTGCATCACTTTGGGTCATTTCAGTTATTTTATTATTATTGTTATCATTATACATCATATTTTCCCCCTTCCCTCAACGTTTGGTAATATTTTATTAGATTCCAGACCAATGAAAATTTTACCTTTTTGTGCTAACTTTTTTAAATTTTCATAACTCTTCTTGAGCTTTATCCTGAGATGTAATTGTTTGAAATATTTTATAGATCTTATGCTTAAATTTTTTGGAGGAGTGTCTCAGTTTCTCTTCTCTTGTTGCTGGGACAAATACCTGACACTCAAAACTAAGGAAGGAAAGATTTATTTAACTCATAGTTAATGTAGGTTTCAGTCCGTACTCACCTGGCTCCAAGGCAGAGCAGCACATGGCAGAGGGCAACCTTTCTTGATGGTGGCAAAGAGCAGAGAGCAAAGGGAGTGGCAGTAACTAGCTCAGGTAACTAGCTAGCCTCTCTCTCCCCCTTATGTTGTAATGTAAATTACCTGCCCTAGGGCAGGCGCAGCATCCACACCTATCATAATCAGTCACAAACTCCAGAAGCTGCCCCATGACTGCAGGAGGCTGTGGAGGGACACCTATACACAAACCATAACAAAGGGGATACAGACTAGAGCAGCACATAGCCTAGGGCTATTATTCTCTGCTATGGAGGCAAGGCTCTTCTGAATCTCGGCCCAATGTCCTATGAATTGATATTCTCCAGCCTGGGTAAAGGACAATGCTTACACCAGTGGCTCCGTGTGAACACTGGGTAGTAACCCTCTTGTTTAAGCCTTCAGGTTGTTCTTTCCCCAGCTTCATGTAGTTTCCTTAAAACACATGCTCTGACATCAGTACTTTGTTCAGTACTTGAAAGTGACCCTCTGTAAATCTTCTAAAGTTGTCCATCTGTGTAGTTTTCCTCTCTGGTGCTCTGGCCTTTGACCTTCAGCCATGTTGGTTCCTTGGACCTCAACTCCATCTGTTCAACACAACCCCAGCTCTGCCTTGGTCTTTCTCCACAGGCCATGTCCTGGGAGCTCGGCCTGCCTGTATGGGGGGGTGAGGGGGCGTCGGCAACTGTAGGGCATAAATCCCTCGCACTCTACCTCTCAGGAATCATTGTACAATGTACAGTGTCTTTAAAACTGTCATGCCGAGTATTTTGCTCCTACTTATTTTTGTTTGATTTCCATGAGAGAGCAAATTTGTTCTTGTTTCTCCATTTTAACTAGAAGTAAAAGTCTTAGAAAATTGACATTTAGTATCTGAATCCACTTTGACGACCTGGACAACAGAAATTCTTTCTTTGGAGTAGCCGAATTCCAAGAGTAAGGTGAGGACAGATCTAGTGTCTGATGAGAGCCTACTTCCTATTTCACAGGTGGTGCCTTCTCACTGTAACATCCCAGCAGGGCTGAGGAGCACATCTCAGGTCCATTGCATAAAGGCACTGTCCCATCCATGAGGGCTGTACTGTTATGGCCGAAACATTTCCCCAAAGCTCCACTTCCTAATACCATCACTTTGGGGATTAGGATTTCAGCATATGAATTTAGTGGGGAGGACAGGGAGATATAAACATTTAATTTGTAGCATTTAGCTGTGCATTGTATAAGCACATACAGGCAAAGTCATTTTATGAGCTGATGGCAATTGTTCTTGCAGCTTGCACTTATGTAGTTTATCTTCATAGTTACTGTCCACTAATTAATCAGAAAAGCTAGATGTATATAAGTCAGATGGTGTTAGGCTGCAAGTAACAGTCCAATGCAGAGTACTTTCACCTGTATAGCAGGAGATAGATTGGTATGGTTCACTTCAACAACGCCGTCAGATTTTTTCCTATTTCTACCCTCTGCTTTGCTTTCTCCTGTCTTAAATTCTCATCACATTATTGACTGAGCCCAGTTGTTGAAAGATGAGTGAAAACATCCCCTAGGCCCAATACTTTCTCCGCTACTTCCAGTGTGGAGAGTTTATCCACCCCCCACAAACCAGCAATAATCATCTTCTCCAGTCTCATCAACGAAAGCTGAGCCATGTGCCCACTTCCCCAAAGAACACACTTACACTCAATTATTCACACTCTGGTGGGGCGACTCTCCAAAAGCTCTGTGCTGCCAAGAAGTTGGCCCTCTAGGATGCTCAGAGGACACTCAATTAGGACAATGGGGGGAAGTAATCACCAAGTCCATGTGGGTGGGTGTCATGCTCTTGGTAAGCACTTTGTGACAAATAATGTGACATAGGGTGAATAATCTTTTCATTCCCAATAAGTGAAAAGCCACATTTATCATAATCATGACAGTGTTTTTGAATTCTGACTTGAGAAACTTTGGAGAACTTTGGATGTGCAAACTAGAATTTGGGTCAGGTAAATTAAGCCACCAGAGGTCTTGTATTTCTCGCCTTCTTAAGTGTGTGTGATAGGCTCAAAAGAGGACAGCGTGGTGACTAAGAATAAAGACGATTGCGATCTCTGCAGTAGTCAAAACCACTGTGGCAACTGAGGGACAGTCTGAGTGCCTGAGTCAGGAGCTGGCCCCGGTGACGCCCTAAGGGCCGCACTATCTCTTCTTTAATTGGAAGCTCTGAGCAGCTTTAAGTGACAAGATATTTAAACAGTATTTTAAGTCCTTGGTGCTATTAACATCACATACCATTGTAACACAGTCACAACTGCACAGCTAAGGAGGGCTGGGATCTGTCACTGGGAGTGCGGGGACAGTCACACCTCTCACCACGTACCGGGCACTGTGCTGAGCACTCTGTGGGCAACCAGGAACGTGTATCTTCACAGATGCCCTGTGGGGTCGCCACTGTCACTATCCACAGTTCATGGATAAAGAAACTGGGATGCAGAGGCAGGATTGCCTTACCCGGTGTCCCACATAATAAGGGGTAAAGCTGGGACTTGAGCAGCCATTAGCGCAGGAGTGTGCGTAATTAACCACCATGCCACCTGCCTCTTGAAGAGCTTGGCGAAAAATTCTTCTGTGAATTGTGACTTGTGGCTTCAGAGCTATAAATAAGCCAACTTACATGTTGCATTTTTGCCACAAGTGTCTATATTTCACACCAAAATTTAATATTGGCGAATATTATTGTTGATACTCTCACTCGAGATTCTAAGACTTAAGAAGATAGCTTGGTCAGTACATCTCTGTCAGGGTGACTCTGCCCTCCAGGATCACCCTTGGCAACATTTTCATTGCTCACCACTCAAGGTGAGTTGGTTGGGTGTTTCTTGATGCCCAGTGGATAAAGAGCAGCAGTGCCTTAAACATCACCAATATACTGCAAGAATTGTTCAAACAAAGATATCACTGATGCTGAGGGCGAAAATGTCTGGACTAAACTGAAACAGCTTGTGTTGTGCTTATTGAGATTCCCCTCTGCACACATTGCTGAGGGATTTGGTAAACACTGTGACCTGAGCAGTGGCAACTCCAAGCCTGAGCTCCAAAGCTGAAGATTACATGACACATCTTCTTCCTTGTTTGGTGCAGGAGTTTGTGTCCCTAGCCCCAGCTCTGTCATTTGTTGCTGTTTATAGCTCTGCCTTCTTCATGAGCTATGGGATAAGTTTAGACTGGGAAGAACACTGTATCTTAACTATTCTAAGACAAGTATTTAAAGTTTGCCTGGTTCTTTAATCATTTTTTGAGTTATAATTTAATAGACCTCTGGTTCTTACTTCTGCCTGTTGTATTTGCTGGGCTTTTGTTAGTAGGAGTCATTAACTGTCAAAATTTCCTGATGCCTCCGGGAGACATTGTCCTGTGGGCAATGCTGTCACATGCATGGAGCATATGGGCATATGACAAAGCAAGGCGTGAGGTGGGTCCTTTTGGTGCTGGTGCAGTGACCCCCTGAGGCCAGAGGCCTGTCACAGACAGGAGTTTTCTCTACAATATCAATTTAACAATGCTCCTGGGATGGCCACTCTTTCCTGCCATGTGTGGTCAGGGCTTATAGCATCCACAGACATCCTTTTGCCTCTTCTTTCCAGGAAGAGGGGCAGCTAATCCTTCCTGTGACTGGTAACTAAAGCCAGCCTCCACCACAGTGAGGATTGGAGACCAGAGAGGGGCCTCCTCGCCCTAAGTTCCTCTGCACCTGTTGGCTGCACCAACACCTTCCCACACACCCAGTCAGGCTTTCAGAGTTGGGAACACTTAAACACAGGGAAGTTAAGTGACTCTCCTGGGTGACACAACTAACAAGCTAGATGGCCTATGTCTAGATATTTCAAATTCCCCATCCTTTGCCAAGTTATGGCCAATAAATTTCTTGACATTATTCAGTACTCAGGAAGCCAAATTATCTAGATGTCCAAACAATAAACCAGCCAAAATGGAATTTCTAGGCTCAAAAAGTGAAAGAGTTGAAGTTAAAAGCTGATTCAACACCGGGAAGAACAGATCAGGGAATCAGAGGAAACAGCAATTAAATGATCTAAAATAGACAAAATAATAATAATAAACTGAGCTTCAATGATGTGTGAGGCAATATCCAGGACCTACCATACACATAGTTGGAATCTCTGAAGAAGTAAGGAAAGAGGAAGGGCAGAAAAAGTCTTTGAAGAAGGGTTAAGCAATTTCCATACCAGACGAAAACTATCAATCCACACATCTAAGAAGTCTAACAAACCCCTCTCAGAGAGAGGCTAAAAAGAAAACAATAATGAAATTTCTAAAAAGAGCTATCAGAAGCAGCCAGGCAACATATTTTATGTACAGAGGAAAAGAATACATATGGCTGCATTTGCTAGCAACCATGCATGAAACAAAATGATAGGACAAGGGGGATTTTTAAGAACCTGCTAAATTATCAACCAAAACATTCATTATAAGAGAAAATGTCTTTCAAAAGTGAAAACTAAGAGGAAAAAAACAGATTAGAATAATTCATGCATAAACTTACAGTGTTGGATATGTTTATCATCTTGATTTTTGAAAAAGGAGATAATATACCTATCCATTTGAGGACAATTTTTCTTCATGTGCAATTCACAATTGGTTCATTGTGCATCAGTAGCGCAAGATAAATCATTAATTCAAAGGAAAATTTAAGCCTTTTTAGTCAAATGCAAGTTGACAAATCTATGAGTCTTAGATCTGCATCATAAGAAATGTGAAAAGAAATTTTCCAGTAAGAAGGAAAATATACCAGATGAAGACTTGAAGTGTAATCTAGCTATTAGGGTTTCCTGAAGTATCAGGTATGTATGATGGTTTTAAGGAAAACACATAAAACGTATTGTAGGAAATAGAGAATAAATAAAAGTAAAATGTGCAAAAATATTGGCACAAAGACAGGATAGCAGAAATAAAAGTTTATTGGGGCTGGGGAGATAGCTCCGTGCCACAAGTGCCTGCTTGGCAAGAGCAAGGTCATGAGTTCGAACCCCAGTGCCGCAAAAAAGAAAAAAAAAGAAATAGAAGTTTATTTTTGTCAGATATTTACATTATATAAGTGGTATCTATATATAAAAATATAATTATAAGACTAGGGAGATAGCTCAGTGGTCTAAGCGTCTGCTTACGCAAACAAGGGGAGGGGGGTTCGATCCTTGGCACCACATACCATTCCAGCCCAGAACCCTGGGCACGCTGAGACAGGCATTAAGACCAGGCATCGTGGAGTGCACCTTTAATCCCAGCACTGGGCAGGCTGAGACCCAAGAATCACTATGAGTCTGAACTTCATAGTGAGACCCTGTACTTAATAAATAAAATTATATTATAATTATAGTCACACATTGTTTAATGGCTGGGATAGGTCCCACAGTGCACCATTAAGAGTTTTTTTTTTTTTTAAATTTTCTACTTGTGGACATCATATAGAGCACATAAGTCTGAAAGGTATGTGTCAATCACTTGATATGGCCCTTTGATACAATCAAGAGACACAGTAAACACAAGATGCATGAGGCTGCTGCTCGAGTATGTGGCATATTGTTTAAAGTACCTTTAATAAGTAGAATGACTACATTCTAATAAATATTAAAAAGTATAGGTAGTAAATACACAAATCAGCAATATTGTCATTTATTGTTAGTAGTAATATTATGCATTTGTACTACCAATTATGAAATTGGATGGGCTATTTTTCCTATGACTGGAAGTCAAGCAACTTTGCTCATGCTAGCAGTTCCATCACCACATGTGTAATGCACTGCACTGTGATGACAGCTACAGTAAGGAATGCAGCTTGGCACCACTGTCCTGTGTGCTGTCCATCACTGGCCAGAATGTTGCTATGCATCACATGACCATATGTTAAAGGATGGAACAAACAGATGCCTCGTAAGTGCTCATCAGAGGGAAGTTCGTTTGTCTATTTTAACTTCAGGCCAAGGAATGCAGCCAAAAGAAATGAGGCACCTAAACACCATAATGAATGAGTCAACTCAGAAATATAGGTAAAAACGTTGTGCAGTTAGGATGGAGTGCCAGCTTGATTAGCGAACTACACTTTCAGGTGAGTATGGGTGGGCCATGGAGACATGGCACTGGGGTCCGTGCCTGTTCACTCTGACACTGCTCCCCAACTCTGCTTCTGCAGCACTGTGAACAAAGTACCTTTGCGTCTTTATTCTCTTCCGCCGTGATGCTTCAGTACTGGACACAAAGCGGACCACGAGCTCATTACTCTTCAAATGTGAGCCACAGTAATCTCCTCCTTTAAGCTGTAGGCATCTAGTACTGAGCCCAGCCGCTGAAAAGCTGACTAGTAAAAACTTTAAAAATCCGATAGAACTTGAGAGATAGACAAATACACTTAGCCCTATATTTTAATGTTCCTGTCTCAGTGATAGAATAAGCAGATTGAAATGTATAAAGATCATGAATAATGCAATCAATCATCTCGGCCTATTATAATGTATATAATAGTTCATTTTCTTTCTTTCTTTTTTTTGCGGGACTGAGGTTCGAACTCACAACCTTGCACTTGCCAGGCAGGCACTAGTGCCACAGAACTGTCTCCCCAGCACCCAATAGTTCACTTTCTTTTTTATTATTATTATAATTAATCTGTTTCAAACTTTATTCCCAGGCTTCTCTAACTTAATTGGTTACAAAGAATGAATTATTGTAAGCAAAAACTGAAAAGAGCTGCAATGTCTAAGGGGTTTGGACTTAAAAAATATTAGAGATCTAGATTTTATTAGATCCATAAACAAAAACAATTTTAGAAAGCAGTCATAATATAAAAGCAGCTTCCAGTAATTTCTTCCAAGTTTTTTCTTTTTCAGAAGCTGACTTAGTTGAGTTTGCCTCATTCTTAGAAGCCTCATCAAAATTCTCCACAAGACCTGGAACCTTGTCATCGTCCTCCTCTCCAGTAGCAAGCGGTGGTTTTCCATCCACAGATTGTTTGGGTAGAGCTTCTGCCAGTCTCCGTAAGCTGTCTGTACCAAGCTGGTTCAAGATGCTGAGTAGCATTTTCGTCAGCTGTTTCGTCTCAGCATGGATGTAATGGTTAAAGTGTTTGCTGCCACAGATGCCTGAACTTTTGGGTTGTTGAAGCGGCGAACTGTTCCCTGTTTTGTAAGCATATTCACCTCTTCAATACCAGAGATATTGTTTACCCCTAACTTCTTTAAAGAGAACTGAAGTTCTGCATCATCTGGTGCGGCTGTTCTATGAGCCACCTGCTTTCCGTGAGCAGTTCCTTTCCCACCAATGCGCACTTTTGCCTGCAGTTGGGCGAGTTTTTCCTGATTCATGATAATTTCTTTCATCTTTTTGGAGTAGATATGGGGCAGTGCGGGGGACACGGGCAGGCGTTCAAGGGTCTTGGGTAGACTAGCTTAGATTAGGCACACACACGCGGGAACCCAAGACGGCAGCTAGAGGAAGCAATAGTTCACTTTCAACACAGCAAAATATGTATATTATTAAAGTGCAAGAATGTAGCCTAGGCCACCAAGTAAGACCATCTAATAAATCTCTATGAAAGGCTAGAATCATATGCAATATGTTCTCTGACTTTAACCTAAGTAAATTAGAAATAAATGTAAGGAAAATAGGGAAAATCATCAAATATCTGAAAATGAAATATGACATTTCTAAGTAACACAATACGTCAAAGATAAAATTATAAGAGAAAATAGGCATTTTGAAGTGGTGGATGAACATGAAAACATAATATGTCAAAATTCAAGAGATATAACTAAACTAACGCTTAGAAATAATTTTATAGTATCAAGTACTTATGTGAGAAATGAAGAGATGTTTCACATGAGTGACCTCCACTTTCTGTGGAAAGATCACAAATTAGAAACATCACAAAATTGAATCTAAAATAAGCCCAAGGAAGGAAATAATAAAAGTAAAAATCAATGAAATAGAAAACAATAGAAAAAGTTAGTATAACTGAAGAAGGAGTCTCTGAAAAGATCTTTCAGATGTATAAAACTTTACCGATACTAATTAGAAAATAGACACAAATTTGGGATGGGAGGCGTAGCTCAGGGGAAGAGAGGGCGCTTAACGTGGACAAGACAGTGATGGACAGACAGCTCAGTGAACTAAAGCACCTATTTATGCAGGCACTGGACAGGCTTCGATCCCAGTCACCACATGCCATGCTGGCCCTGCCTGCAGGGCTCACTGAGAGGGCAACTAAGACTGGGTCTGGTGGTGTGCACCTATAATTCCAGCGCTTGGGAGGCTGAAAATAGGAGGATCACTGGGTGCCTGATCTGTGTAGTAAGACCTTGTAGACCCTGTACTAAAGAATGAGGCCCTGAGTTCCCATTCCTAGTTATAGGAAAAGAAAAGAAAGAAAGAAAGAAGCATTGTTGCAGACAACAAAATTCCTTGAAAGACAGAAACTGCCAATATTCATTAAAAAAGAGATGGGTAACCTGAATAACCTTACTAATTTATTAAGGTGTTCGAATTTGTTGTCAGAAATCTTCCCACAAGGATATGCTAGACCATATGGCTTCATGTTTAAGGCAGAAATGATACCTAATGCTACTCAAAAAATCAAAAGGGACAAATTCTCCCACCCCCACTCATTTTTATTATGGCAACAACAAAAAAGTAAAAGATGTTACAAGAAAGTAAACTGTAGATCAGCATCATTTCTGAATATATTGACACAAAATTTCTTAAAGTCATTTTAGCAGCTCAAACAGTACATACTTTATATCCAAATGAAATTTGTCTCAGAAATGCAGAACTGGTTTTGAAAAGCAATTAATGTAATTTACCACATAAACTAGAAAAAAAAATCCATGTGCTGCTTTACAGAAGAAGTTCAAACAGCAAGTATATGGGAAAATGTTCAACCTCACTTGTCCTTAAAAACTACAAAGTAGAACAACACTGAGATTCCATCTCACTCCAGAAAGAACATCTATTATCAAGAAATCAACCAATAATGAATGCCGGTGGGGTTGTAGGAAAAAGGGAACCTTTCTCCACTGTTGGTGGAAGTGTGAATTAGTACAACCAGTATGGAAATTAGTATGGATATTCCTCAAAAATTAAAACTAGTAATTCCACTTGGCCAATGGAACTAGAAGTTCATTTCCCCTTCTTTATAACTTTCTGAAAGTATCAAAAGCATCACACCACAGTAATGCTTACATACGCATGTTCATAGCAGCATAGTTAATAATCGCTAAATCTTAGAAATAGCCCATATACCCATCAACAGTAGAATGGATAAAGAAAATGTGGTATTTATTTATTTATTTATTTATTTAATATTTTAGTAGTAGACAGAGTCTTACTAAGTAGATCGGACTCCTAGTGATCCTTCTGTTTTCAGCCTCCCAAGCACTGGGATTACAGGCACGCACTACCATGCTCGGTCTCAATCACTGCCTCAGTGCACCCCAGGGGCAGGGCTGGCATGGCACACTGGGGATCAAACCCAGCCGCTCTGCTTAAGCAGGTGCTTTAGTCTGCTGAACTATCTGGCAGCCCAAAATGTGATGTTTATATGCAATGGAGTACTACTCTTGCCACAGAGAAGTATAAACTTGAATCATTTTTAGGTAAATGGATATACCTCAAAAACACTTATTTTTAAGTGAAATAAATCAGGCCTACGAGTTTAAATATGGACTTGAGGAAACTTGAAGGGTAAAATAAGCAAAATGGTGGATAGATACCCAGAAGAACTTGTTCAAATATTGGGAAGGAGAAAATGGAGGAGGTGGGGAAAAGAAAGAAAGGAAAAGGGGATTAAGAAAAAGAGAATGGAAGAAAAAGATGGAAACAAATTTTTTATAAACATGGAGACAAAGAAAGATGTCAGGGAGGTGAGAGGAATGAGGGAAAAGGACGAATTAAGATGTATCAAGCACAGGTATAAATTCTCTCTGATGAATGGGATTACTATGTGTGGCAAATAAATAGATATTGATAAAAAATCCAAGCGCTGGGGATTTGGCTCAGTGGTAGAAGCTAGAAACCCTGGGTTTGGTCCTTGGCACCAAAAACAAAACAACAACAACAACAAAATCCAGGTGATTATCTCAATAATGAGAAACAAATATTTGATGAAACTCAATACTCACTCATGCTAAGAAGTCTTAGTCACTGAGAAATAGGAATTGCAACTTTTAAAAAAGCCTAATTTTAAAAAATAAAAAAGTAATTTTATACTTCATAGTAAAAGACTACCAATAAGAGTGCTTGTGGTTAGCTCAGTTGTTTAAGCTCTTGCTTGTGTAAACCCAGTCGAGCACAGGGGACCAATGTTCGATCCCCAGCTGCACGTGCCTTCAGGCTGTGTAGCTGGGGATCAAACCCATGCTTGTTTGACTGGATCAAACCCAGTCAAAAAAAAAAAAAAAAGAAAGAAAAAAATCCTAAAAAAGTCTAACAATAGCTTTCTCTTCCCAAAACCGAACAGGAGTGTCAATCAGCTGTCACCACTCTCAGTGAACGTTGTAGTTGAGGTTTAGCCATCGCAAGAAGATCAGAAAAACAAATACAACATACACAAACTAGAAAAGAAAACAATAAAACTGTTCCATTTGCAGATGATATGATTATCAAGTGTAGAAAATTCTCAGAAACATATAATGAAAGTCCTAGAATTCATCAGTGAGTTTAGCAAAATTACAAGATAAAAAGTGGATATATAA
>PVKN010037749.1:0-11198 GCA_004027915.1 Capromys pilorides
ATATCTTCTGTGGCTGAACTTTAACCCACATTTCCTATCCACTTTTGGAGGATTTATTGAAGTGTCCTACTGTAGACTACCATAGAACTGTCTGCATTTACTCTTTCGGTCAATATTTGCTTCATGTATTTTGACAGCCTGTATGTTCTTAGTTGTTATAGTCTCCTGATAGCTTTACTCTTTTTATCATCATAAAATTATTATGCTTATCTGTAGTAATTGTGTGAGAGAGACAGAGAGAGAGAGGCAGACAGAGAAACAGAGGCAGAGATATACATGCTGAAACTTGAACCCAGAGCATTCAGACTGAACTATGTCCCTAGTTCTTTTTAAATTTTTATTCAGACAGAGGATATCACTAAGTTGCTGAGTAGCCTAGACTGGACTTGAACTTGCAATCATCCTATCTTAGCTTACCAGAGTGCTGGAAATACAGATATGTATAGGTATGTACTACCATGCTTGGCTTTATTACCCACATTTTCAGTCGAAAAAACTGAAGTTTAGAAAGACTAATTTCTGTTGCTCTTTTATGTTTTTTGTTTTTTTTTTTTCATTTTATATGTTTGGTCCAGGGTCTCATTGCATAACCGAGACTCATAGTGATCCTCCTGTTTTCATCCTTCCCAGCACTGGTGTTACAGGCGAGTACCACCCCACCCAGACTCAGTTACCAGCTCAGCGCACCCTGGACATGGGGCCGGCATGGCATGTGGGACTGGGGATAGAACTCCTGTCCCTGCACTTGCTGAAGCAGGCACTTAATCCACTGAGTTATCTTGCCAGCCCTCTTTTATGTTTTCTTTTTTTCTCTTTCTTTCTTTCTTTCTTTCTTTCTTTCTTTCTTTCTTTCTTTCTTTCTTTCTTTCTCACTTTCTTTTTTTCCTTTCTTTCTTCCTCTCTTTCTTTCTCTCCTCTTTTTTTCTCTTTTCCTTCCATTTTTCCTTCCTTCCTTTCTGTTCCTGTCCCTGTCCCTGTTGCTGTCCCTGTCCCTGTCTGTTTCTCTCTGTCTCTTTCTATCCTCCTTTACCAGTATGGGGCATTTAACACACAGAACCTGTGCTGAGCTCCATCCCCAGTCTTTTTCTGTTTTGAGACAGGCTCTTTTTTGAGTTGCTAAGGATTTGCTTGAACTTTGATCCTCCTGCCTTAGTCTCCCAGAATGGTGGCATTATAGGCATGTCCTAGCATACATGGTTTTTTCTAGTTTTAATATCTATGCCATTTAGCTGTTTTGTGGGTGTTATTTATAGAATATGTTTCTCCGTACCTTTACTTTCAATCTGTTTATACCTTTGAAACTAAAGTGTATCTTTTGTAGTATACTGTTGGGTCTTTTAAAAAAAAGTATGGTTTGAGGCTCTCTGCCTTTTCATTGGATTGTTTAAGCCATTCATTTAATCTTTTTTAATGTGGTTAGATTTGAATCTGCCACTTTACTTTCTATTTCTGTGTTTCACGTCCTTTTTGTTCCTTTGGTCTTTCTATTGCTCTCTTTTGTATTATGTAAATATTTCTAATGTTTTACTTTAGTGGATTTTTGTAATTTGTAAATTTACTTTCTTAGTTGTTGGCTTATGGTTTTTCCATAAATATCTGAACTTAAAATCAGTTCCAAAGGTATAGTAATTTAATAGCAATGAGATACAGAAGTATGTTTTATATAGCTTTGTACCCATTTATTCCTTTTTGTGATACTGCTATTATATTCATCAAAAATATAACAGTCAAGCATGGTGCAACAGACCTATAATCCCAGTACTTAGAAAGCTGAGGCAGGAGGATCGTTGTGAGTGTGAGACCAGGTTGATCTACAAAGTGAGCTCAAGGTCAGCAGGCATTGCATAATGAGATCCTGTCTCAAGAAGATGGAAGAAAGTATTATAATAATTCATTCTTATAGTTACTGCTTTGTAAAATTTTAAGCTTTCTACAGAAACTGAGAAGAGAAAGGAAATGTACACATATAGTATTATTTTATTTATATATTCTTTGTATGGGTTTTTGTTCTTAAACTTATTTTATTAGCATATGTTTTTAATATGTAACAAATACAGTCAGTATGTGGAGTTGGTGCATATACATATTATATCAGTCCTTATTACTTTCCTTCTCTTTCTCTCTCCCCTCTCCTCCATCCATAGATCCCCTTCCCATGTACAAAAGAGCTATTCCAACTTTTATTATGTTAACACTATCATCTCTTTTAAAAAATTATTTATTTATTTGGTGCAAGGTCTTGCTACACTGCTTAGACTCATAGGAATCCTCCTGTCTCAGCCTCACCAGCACTGAGATTACAGGCGTGTACTACTATGCCTGGTTTCCTGGCCTGCACAGTGTGCCCAGGGTTCCGGGTCTGGCAGAGCATGTGGTACTGGGGATCGAACCCAGGCCCTTGCATTTACTAGGCAGGAACTTAGATCACTGAGCTATGTCCCCAGCCCTGTTTATCATTTCTAATTTTCTTCGTTTGTTCCTGTAGATTTGAGTTACCAAAGTCCATGTTTCCTTAGTCCTATACAACTCTGCTATAACACTTGTCTTGTAAGTCCTTAGGGAGGAAACAGAGGCTTTTCTAAGGTTCCCTTCCTAATTACATAATTACCTTTATCTTTGCTGGGTTTTTTACTATTTTTACTGTTATTGTTATTGTTACTGTTTTTTATGTATTTGGTACAGGGTCTCACTGTGCAGCTCAGAATCATAGTGATCCTCCTGTTTTCAGCCTCCCTAGTGCTGGGATTACAGGCATGCGCCACCATGCCAAGACTCTGTTGCTGGCTCACGACACCAAGGGGTGGGGATGGTTTAGCATGTGGTGCTGGGAATCTGACCCTGGTGACCTGTGCTTGCCTAAGCAGGCACTTAGTCCACTGAACTATCTTGCTGGTCCTTTCTTTAAATGAGGATCAAGTTTCATTTAGAATGAGAAACTTCAAGTCTATTAGCAACTTATTCTTTCAGTTTTATTTTTCAGGAAAATCTCTATTACGTATTCATTTTTGAATGATAGCTTTGCCCAGTGTAAGATTTTTTAGTTCACAGTTTTCATTTGTCTCTGATCATTTTTAGTATGTCGTCTCACTGCCTCCTAGCCTCCACTGCTTCTGATGTGGATTCAGTTTTTAATTTCATTGAGGTTCCCTTGTAACTGACTAGTCAGTTCTTGTTTCCTGGCTTTCAAGGTTCTGTCTTTTTATGTGACTTTTAGGATGTGTCTGTGGATCCCCTTGATACTATACATTTATAGATCTGCTTGTACTCATTCTGCTTAGAATTAATTGAACTTCCTGGATATTGCATTTTTTTTCAATATGCCTGCAAAAGTTGGAACCGTTAATCTTTCCGTTTTTTTCTGCTGTCTAGTAGAAATGACTATGACTCAAGGGCGACTGTGCATATTCAAGGATTTGCCCAAGGAGAATTGTCAGATTAACATTTCTTAATAACAGTATTGTAGAGAGGATATTTCACTAAAATTGTCCATCCACTCACTAAACAAACAAATAACAGTGCAAAGTCCTGTGGGAATGTCATAGAGTTGCTGCAATATATTATTTAAAATGCCCAGTTTCCAAGAAAATTGTGAGACATACATTGAACAAGAAAGTATGCTCCATATTATTTAGGTAAAAAACATAGTCAATAGAATCTGCTCATGTGTTTTTATTAGAGATTTATCAAAGCCTTCGAAGTTGCCATTATTAATATGTTTCAAGAGCTTCAGGAAAATATGATAGAAAACTAAAAAAAAAGGTTATGATAATATCACCTTAGAGAATATCTATAGGCAGAAATTATCAAATCAAATAGTAATTTTAGTGTTGAAAGATCTAATAACTATCAGTCATATTTTCAATAATATAACAAATACCTGAGATAATCCGTTTATAAGAAAGAAAAGTTTTATTTTGGCTCATAGCTCTGCAGGGGTAGAGTGGCCAGCCCCTTTGAATTTTGAATTATGGACAGGTGGCACACTAGGGTAAAGAGTCCATGGTGGGACAAAACCATTCATCTCATAGCTATGAATGAAAGAGAGAGAAAGAGAAAAGGACTGGGGTCACATAGTCATCTTCCAGGTCATCCCCCTAATTACCTAAAACCTCTCACCAGGTCCCATGTCTTAAAGTTTTCACCACCTCCCTGTAGTGTCCATCAGGGAACAAGCTTTTAGCACATGGCCCTGGAAGGGACATTGTAAATCCAAACTATAGCAAACTGTAGTGAAAAAAGTCACTAAAATCATTCAAAGGTAGATGTGAACCATCAGAAGAGAGAATTAGTGAACTTTGACAAATCATTGCAAATTATGTTGTCATAAGGATAGGACCAAAAGTGAAATGTGAATGGGGTCTCAGGGCAAAGCAAGGTGACATTAAGTGCACCAACTTGCATATATTTTAGTAAAAGTTCTCGCAGAGATTCTTCTGCATGTAGCTGTAGGAAAGAGGGCATCCAGGACTCTGGGCTCTACCATTCTGTAGTGGAAGGAAATGAAGGTGAGATAAGGAACTAAGAGTGAGATAAGGAATTGAGAGTGAGAGTCAAATACCTCAAATCAACATTTCCTTAAAGAATTTCAATAGCTTTCCTCAAGACTTTCTTCATTTGCTTTGTGCCCTTAGGCTGTCACCAGTTGCCTAAGGGCCATTTTAACCAATTCTGAGAGAAACAGCAAATTTTACTTAATGTTAGCATTTCTAGGCTTTGACTGCCAGTGGCTCTCACCCTTTAGGGTTATACCTCTGAGCTTTCAGTACCAGTGCCTCTTAGTTCTTGATGCTATAGCTCTTGGTGGCTCCTGCCACCCTTATCAGCACCCCAGGAGCCAAGGCTAATAGCCCCCTGGATGCTTTCTCTAGCTCTTCCAACAGTGTCTATTGCCTTTCCAGTAGTCTCCACAGTTCACAAAGTCACCACTGGTTCCCACCAGTCTTTTCTGTTCACTGCTCTGCTGTGTTCTAGAGCTGTTTCAGGCTAATAGCCTCCAGTATTACAAACACTTTTTATTACAACCTGTTCATTTCTCTTAACCCAAGATATGAATCATAGGTCTCCTCAAGCAAGGCTTTCCTGGAATTGTGCTGCAGGAGAGGGGCTAGTGCATAGCAGGGAGCCCTCTAAAACTGACCCAAGGAATGTAAGGGAGTGCTGCTTATTTAGAGGAGGAACAGGCTATACACGCATTGTTTTTGGCATTTCACAGCCCTTGACTTTTGTAGTAGTAGTAGGATGTAGGGCTCATCTGAATGAATGTTACACAGTACAATCTTCCAAAGTGGTTGTAGAGCAGTGTTATCTGAGATAGGTTCAGATCTGCTTAGCCAAGGCAAATATCTCCCTAAGTGGCTGTGGGGCAGTCTCAGCTTTAATAACTGATCTTCCAAACTTCATGGGAATTGGTTGCTTGACTGATAGCTCTCATGTTTCTCCGAAGTGGTGAGGCTAGCATCAGTACTGGCACTGCTTTCAGGGCATCTCCAGGAGGTGTTACCATACCGACTAAGGCTCCATTGGGCTTGGGAACGCCAGGGATGTCAGCAGCAGACCCAGTCCCTCCCTGATCTTTGTCCTGTGTGGTGCCATTATCTACTGCTCCTCAGAGAGTCAGTAGCAGCAGTTGGGCATCAGGAAGAGACATCATAGCTGTGAAAGGAGGAGCCTTGGCTTCCGTCAGCATGTCTGTCTTAGTTACTCTTCTCTCACTGCTGGGATAAATACCCAACACTCAAAATGAGGGAATGAAAAGTTTATTTAGCTCATAGTTACTGGAGGTTTCATAGTTTAAAGCAGATTACATACCAAGACCTCGAGACACTGCTGTCCCATGCTACAGAGTTTGGAAGAGAGGTTGGAGCACCACTGTGTCCTGGATGACGATCTCCACATCTCCAAGAGACCACAGCTTGGCAGGGTGGCGGAGCACATGCTGCCAGTTTAATGGTTCTCTCTTCTCTGTCCCCGCTCTTCAAGCTACTTGCTCCTCAAGCTGCATGTGTGCTATGGCTTACGTGAGGCTTTGGGGGGACAACTAGACACAAACCATAACCATATCCTAGAGGGCAGATGATGAAGCAGCAGCAGAGGTGGCAAAGACAGTAGGATCAGTGGCACCAGACCACTTGGGGAGGAGAGCTGGGGCAAGATAGTTGTCAGTCAGATCACACTGTCCCTCCAACTGTTGAAAGTGGAAGAGTTAGTCCTTTTTTGTTTTCTTATCTCAAGATTACTTGGACATACTTTATATGTTGTGTTTCTTACTTTTAAACGTTATTATCAGTTTCACTGAGAGATGGGTCTGCAGAGGTCATTATAGTGTCATGCTAGGAGTCCCTCTCCATCGCCAACATCCTCTGTACAGGTAGATTATAAATCAGCATTTTACACCTACACCTTTGCTATTCACTTTGCTCTCTCCTTACTGCACAACAGCTTTACTTTGAATTATGTTCTGCAATTATTTGACTTACTCCATATTACCCTTTGGTGTCATCCAAAAAAATTGGAAATTTAGACAACATTTGTCTGAAATCCATCTTTATGTTTCCCAATCTAAAAAGGTAATACACGGTCTTTACCCCATAGAACAAATAATGTAAGATATTATAATCCACTTCCTATGTCTTGATGTAATGTTTAGAAATTTTCCTTTGGATTAATATTAGCTAAACTAATTCACTCATGCTATCTTAGTAATGCTGACATATAAAAATTGCCTGATATTTACATCTCAAATTGGCCGTTTCCAACCACATTTCACTGCAAAGCAGTACACTCTACCAGAGATGAGCAAGTTGGAGAAGGACATGGAGAACAGGATGCCAGCCACAGTGGCCATTAATGAGGATGGGATGGGAGTGATGGTGAGACATGGGAGAGCAAGGGGCAGGAACTTTATCACTATGTCATGTCCTTAGATTGACTGTTAGAAGCATATTTTCATCATTAATTGGTATAATTTTAAGAAAATCCACTTGTGGTTGTTAACTGAAACAGTGACTACTTTTCATGGCTGTCAGCCCAATTCAATTTCCACTGTAATTTGACAGTCTTAATGGAACTTACTTCATTAAACAGTTCACCACCCACCTTACCTTCCTGTCTTCACTCAGCATTCAACAGTATTTCCCAGGCTTGGAATGACAATGTTTTAAAGAAGATTTACACCATATTTAGCTCTAAACTAAGTAGGTCTATTATCAGAATAGGTGTACAAGTAATTTAGCAGATTGATTTCAGCACACAATTAATTCTCTCACATCCATAGATTGGAGAATAGCCTTGAAGTGAGCACAAAAGGATATTTTCTTCATTTTTTCTTTCTTCTCATCTTTAAAAAAAATCTCTTATAAGTGACTCCAGATGAGGTCATGGTAACTGAGGAAGAAATGTACATTAAGCATCTCTGTGTCCAAGAAATCAGCCTAAATTCTGGAAAAGCCTTAGATGAACTGAACTATTCTTCTTCTTGTCTCTCCTCACAACAGAATTTCCACTGCCAAAGCTTGACGTGAATTTCCCACTGGAGCACCGAGAAGAGTCATGGGTGAAGGATTTACAGGATTCCAAAGAAATGAAACAATTACTCGATTCCAAGATTGGTAAGTAATTGTTCATTGACAAGCAGGGGAGGAAAGAGTAGAAAAACTATAATTTATGTGAAGGGCTTGGTATTACATTTAGGATTTTCTGTATTCCTGCTAGTGGTTTAATGTGACTCTTGGTTTTCCTTCATTTATTTTTCTCTTAGAATACAATTAGCATCTTCAATTTTTATTTCTTTTCTCAGGTTTTGAGATGGGGATAGGGAATGAAGAAGATGATTCAAAACAGAAAAAACTAGAGAATATATATCCATTTATCGTAACTTTAGAGGAGAATTCTCTCCATGATCCTGTGATGCAAAAAGACTTTGTTCCATTAGAAAATCAGTGGGAGCCACCAGAGGATTTACAGACAGATTTAACAAAACTTGTGGATCACCAGAACCCCACTCTGGGGGAGACACCTGAGAGCACCAACTTAGAAGAACCTCTCAATCCTAGGCCCCAAAAGAAAAAGAATCCAGGAGAGAAACCTCACCGATGTCCTCAGTGTGGAAAATGTTTTGCTCGGAAGTCACAACTTACTGGGCACCAGAGAATTCATTCAGGAGAGGAACCTCACAAATGCCCTGAATGTGGAAAAAGATTCCTTCGTAGTTCAGACCTTTATAGACACCAACGACTTCACACAGGAGAGAGACCCTATGAATGCACTGTGTGTAAAAAGCGATTCACACGGCGCTCACACCTCATTGGGCACCAGAGAACTCATTCTGAAGAAGAAACATATAAATGCCTTGAATGTGGGAAAAGTTTTTGTCATGGATCAAGTCTTAAAAGACATCTGAAAACACACACAGGTGAAAAACCTCATAGATGTCATAATTGTGGGAAAAGTTTTAGTAGACTGACCGCACTTACTTTGCACCAGAGAACACATACTGAAGAGAGACCTTTTAAATGTAATTACTGTGGGAAAAGCTTTAGGCAGAGGCCAAGTCTCGTTATTCATTTAAGAATCCATACAGGGGAAAAGCCATATAAGTGTAGTCATTGTTCTAAAAGCTTCAGACAGAGAGCAGGCCTTATTATGCACCAGGTCACTCATTTCAGAGGACTTCTTTAGGAATTATTGAGGGAGACAGGTCCTACAGAAATTAACACTAATTCAAAAACATCGTAACATGTAGCAGCCTGTTTGGAAGGCTATTTTTGTTTGAACTCATGAGAATAGCTTTTGGGGGGGTGGGGGGAGGCTGGTTTTTATTAGCATTTTTATTTTGAGAACTGAAAACTTCAGACAGCATTAGAAGTATTGATATATTTCAACCTTTCTTTACAAAAGGTAGAGAGGCTATTTTAAAATCTGTCTGAGCTCCAGACATGTGCTCTAGGCATTTGAGCTGTAGACATACAAGCTGTAGGCTGTAGGCATGAGCTCTAAAATAGCCACCTACAGTAGCAGCTTTCCTAAATTGATTCCTCCTGTCTCCACAACTCAGTTTTTGATTAAAATGGGAAATTTCATATTCCAAAGCAGCCACATCATACATAGAATCATAAAGCATAAATAGAGATAGGATCAATATAATGGATAACCACACCCTATTGTATCTATTGTAGCAGTATGATACATATTCTGCTGTGTAATTATTAAAGGTGAACTAAAGCCTTAGATGTGCCAAGGTGACAAGAAGAGAGACAGCAAATTTTGTCGAACAGTAAAATCATGTCAGGAACACAAGGATAGAGGGGTATCATTTATTTACCTGGTGAGAACTGGGTTATTTCCATTAAAATATTGATTTTTTATGAAAATTAAGATTTTAGCCTTCTGATTTTTGCAGTTTGCTAATCTGCTTATTTGGAAGTCTGTGGTAACGGTGCTTAGAGGGGGAGTATTCACTTGGTAATGAAGCTCGAGGTCTGCAATAGGCTACTTGTAGCTACATGTGCTATTGCACACCTGTGATCCCATCACTCTGGGAGGCTGCAGCAGGAGGAGAGCATGTTCAAGTCCAACCTGAGCAAATTAATGACTTACAATATCTTGTGTCAAAATAAAGAATCAGAAAATGGTTGGGGAAGTCCCTGGCTTTGAGCCCCATTACTAGAAAAAGTAAAGAACCCACTTGACTTTTGAAATTTTCCAAGTAGAGTGCTATTTGATTGAGATTGACTGAATTGAAGAACCAGTATCCATGGCTTTTTGCTCTGTTTCAGTATGCACTCATGTGTCTTTCAGTGCTTCTGAAATCTTACCCTTTTTTTAATTCATTATCTTCCTAAGAATGTGTCATCGAACACTAATTTCTGTAATATATTCTGCAAGTAAATTTGCTAGTTGCTTACTGCTGTTTCCCCTTCCTGTATCCATAATGTACATGAGTTTACAAGATCCTGGGAGAGGTCGGCCAGTAAAGAAAGAGAAGACACCTCTTTTGGCTCTGTTTTCCAGACATACTTGGACCCAGTACACCCTTTTTCATGTTCATCCAATAATAGCTGGCAAAGCTATTATTCTGAAAATATCCCTTGGAACACACTGCCTTAAACAAATATTTCTGTACTATCAATATAGTTCTATTTCTCCCAAGATAGTTATCTCCAGTTGTTTTAAGGGTATTATAAAAATTTTTAAAGATACACATCTTTTTTATAATATAAACATGTATCATTTCAAGGAGGTGAGGTGCACTGACTTATATCATTTATGAATTGTTCAGTGGTTCTTGACCTCTTAATTTTCATTATAAGTACACACACATACACACACACATACATATACAGATACACATCATGTTGAGGTGAGGATCACAAATTCAGGCAAATGAAAAGTTGCCAGTGATTATCACCCTTTTTGAATTTTACTTATAATTACATACACCCACATAGTTGTTACTTATGTAAATGTTCTTATATAATCCTGGTAACAATTCAGATTCCCAAATGAGGGAAGAAGTCTCATTATCAGTTAGTATGTGAAAATATTTACTGAGCCTAGTACCTTGTTACGAGATACAAGAAATAGGACAGTCAAGTATTTTTCTCTTATGAAGGTATCCAATCCGACCATCCTTTTCTTAACTAGGACTAGGGAAGTATATCTCTTCTATTGCATTGAATTGCTTGCAACTGATATCAAAGCATTGGGGAGTATCTGCTATGTGCCTAACTAGTCCTGTTTTAGGCTTAACAGAAGCTAGTAAAGAAATACAGTTCATGGGTAAGGCTCATAAGAGAGTTTATAATATCTTCAGTTATAAACAAGAGTTGGGGAACACATGGAGAACAATGCAAGAGAGTTTCTAATTAAGTGCCAAATCATATCAAGTGCCAGAGCCAGGATGTGTCTTTAACTCTTGACATCCAGGTCCCTGTATGATGCTGCTATACATTTGGGGTTAAAATTGAGCTCCCAGTAGCAATAAACATGTAACATGAGAGGAGTCCGAATGTAGAGATGAAAAATACCGAATGTAATGGCTTCTCTTTTCTCTTGTGGAATTGCATTCAAACCAGAACAGTGCCTTAGAATGGATGTGCCCAACTGCAATGTATTTATACAATGTTTTAATAAAATGGAAATGTATATGCTATTCCTGGTTCTCTTGCATTAAGTAATTGTACAGCTTAAGAGATGCTTCC
>PVKN010037750.1:0-11188 GCA_004027915.1 Capromys pilorides
TGGGATTCAGAGATGACATCAGATTTCCCTAACTGAACCGTTAGGCCTCCTTCAAAACACAACAAATTATTTCAAACATACTCATTTATCTCTGTCCCTGGCTGTGATATTCTACTCTATCTAGTCTCTACTCTCTGTCCTATGTTGTGGAATACCACATAGAAGGGCTAGATTTTGGCCAGCTCCAATGACCAGTGGGTTAGGACAGGACCAAGAAAGTAGAAGCAAAGTTATCTGCTGTGGCTCATTCAACTAGGGCAAACGCCCTAGGGTTCATAAAGCTGTGGACAAATACTATAGTGTGCTATGCAGTGGCGTGTGTGTGTGTGTGTGTGTGTGTGTGTGTGAATACACCTGAAAAAACACGTACACACTTAGAGCAGTGTCGTGCACAAGCCAGCTTCACTTTGACTCAGTACTGATTCCCTTTTCTTTAGGTACGCTGGCTGTTTTGAATCTAACCTACCAGGTACTACACACCTCATGCCCCTCCTTCTGTGACTCAGAATTAGACACATTTCAACCTGGCTCATCTCTGCCTTTGTTTTTCTTTCTAGGCCCATAAATACTTAGTGAGGAGGCAAATATTTTATTGAAGTGCAATTTGCAGGTACACTTGTAAGCCACCAATATGGGAATACATAAAAGACACATTGGGCCGAGAAGGTTCTGGGGGTGTTTTTGTGCTTTCATTAGCTTTTACACACCTATGGACAGTATCTATTGGTTTATGACTGTCAGTATATATTTAGGAGGTACATAACAAGATGTGCTCGTATTGTATTGTATTGTATTGTATTGTATTGTATTGTACTGTATTGTATTGGTGTAAGCCATACTCATGAGAGAACCTGTATGCTTTGAGAATAAAGACTCAGGAGCATTTCGTATAGAATACACAGGCTTGGCCAGCATGGGCATGAGTAATTTTGTGTGCATGTGTGTGGGCATATGTGAGTGTGAGAGTGTGTGTGTGTGTGTGTGTGTGTGTGTACCGCTAAGTGGGGGGATCAGTGTGTGCTAGCCTTCCACAATACTAGCTGGGCATCTACAGGCCAATTCATTCCTGTCTCTCTGATGTAGCAAACAGGGTGGCGGAGCATCTGCAGGCAATCTTTCCTACAACCCTAGATTCACTTGGAAGTGGGAGTCCTTGGCATGGGAATGGGGTCATACTGGACCCAGGGGTCCCTCCTGGTCAGCTCTACCCCCTCCATCTTTGGAAGTTCCCTCTTCAGGCTCACTGTCAATATCAGCCTCAGCCAGGTCCTCAGGTACCGGCCACTCTCGAGTCTGCCACTCCAGCCTTTCTATTCGGTAGGCAATCTTGAGTGCACTGGACTCCAGCTCAGCCAGGAGGCGAGCAAACTTGGTCTGCAGATCATCGAGCTGCTCATCAAGGCCTCTCAGTCGGGACTCTGTGGCCTCCTGCAGGGCGATCTCAGCTGCCTCAGCATTCACATCCAATTTGTTCATTTTGAGCAGGATCTCACGGCCTTTCTCTTCCATAACAGCCTGGGCTTGTGGATATTCACTGAGCACCTCACGAAGGTCCTCTTTGCTCAAGCAAAACAGGTCTGAATAACCTAGGCTCTTGATGTTGGCTGTGCGGCGGTTCCCAGACATGTTACCTGTGGCCCATGGGCAGACAAATAGGACAGTTAGGAAAGGAGAGGGGTGGTGGCATTTCAGGCCTGTATTAGAAACATCACCTCCATATTTGTGCTTCTATATCAGTTTTCTATCCAATTCTTTCACTTGGTGGCATACTGGGGACTAGACCTACGCTGTGTCAGTGACTTGCCTCAGAGAATTCCCAAGAATCCAAGTATTTAATGTGATAGTTATGTAACGGTGTGGCTGATGCAGTTAGATTCCTGCACTGGGTGGGAAGACAGGCAAAGAGTTCATACCAAGCTGTAAGGGTAGACAGGGAATTTAGTGAGGCTTGGAGGAAGGGATGGCTAAATTGGATGGAAGGTAACAAGGGGGAGAGGAGGAGAGTGTGGGAGGAAGGCAATATAGCCAAAAGGAGGTCCAAGAACAGAGAGATGAAGTAGAAAAGAAGCAGGTAGGTGCAGAAGACAGAGCGGTGCAGAGCGGCTGAGGGGTAGGGCATGGAGAGAAGAGGGAGAGGATTACTTTGAATATTGTAAGCCATGGCAAGGAGTTAAGATCTTATGCTGAGGGCGGTGGGAAGCTACTGAAATATTTTAAGTTGAGAGTTATATGATATTACGGATCTTTTCCAGTATTGGAGATTGAACCCAGAACCTTTGTTCTGAGCTATATCCACCTTCATATTTTGTTGGGAGACAAAGTCTTACTATGTCTCTAAGTTGCTCAGGCTTGGGTCAAACTTGTCATCTGCCTGCCTGGGCCTCTCCAAATACCATTTGCACTTAAGAAAGATGTTGATAAGAGGCAGGTGGGCAAGTAGGTTAAATGCTGTCAAGTCTCAGAGAGAGATCAAGGAATATTAGAAAATGTGCATTTGTTGGACATTTGCTGTGTAGCAGGCACTGTGCTGCCAGTCTCACTGATACAACTCACTTACCTCACAAATAGCTGAGTATTCAGTATCACTCTTATTGGGTACATGAAGAAATTGAGGGCTAAAGAGAAAAGTTATTTGTCCCAAGGCAAGCTAAGAAAAGTGGACAACATACAGGACCTAGAAATGGAGGAGGTACCTGGAGAGCCGATGTGAGAAGTTCCAAACCTCAGGCTAGGAGAGCAGTGCTAGAACAGGTCTAGTCTCTGGCAGGGACTGTGTATTCTTTCACAGTCTCAGTTTCTTCGCCTATGATTGGGCATAACAATACCTTCTACTGCACAGGGCTGCTGAGAGGGCGAAATGAACTGCTGTGTGAAACCTGGCCTGGCCATAAATGGGGCATTTCTTCTCTTCACTTTCCACTTGGCTGGGACAAAGTCATTCCTGGTACTGATCCCAAGAGTGTGTCCTTATCACCCGTGTAACCTTGGGCAAGTTACCAAGCTGTACTGAGTTTCAACTGCCTTATCTTTAAACTAGGAGAAGATTGGGACCTGTTTTACAGAGTTCTGTGAGAATTTAACGAGTTGATACATTTAAAACTCTCAGAACAGTGTAGTGGATGATCAGCGTTCATGTTATTACTGTCACCTCTGTCGTCATCACAGGCTCATTAGTGTTGCACTCAATACCTGCAAAGCATGCCTACTCTCTCTCCCAAGGGTCCGACCTGCTCACTGACTTTGGTTTAGCTTCTTTTCAGGGAACTCAATGTCCCCCTTCTCGCCCCACCCCTGTGGTGACTCAGATAGGGCTCAGATTTCCTTTATCTGCATGCCTTGAGGTGGCACCGTGGCCCCCTCTTGGCTCTGTCATCCCCATTTCCCTCTTTAGCTCTGTCCCAGGCACAAATGCTAGGGTGCCTACCTTTGATATTGATGATGCTGATCTCCCCAAAGTACAGCCCGGCCCCAAGCACAGCATATTGTGTGACACCGTCGTCTGCCACCACAGCCAGCTGACCCTCGCGGATGATGTACATCTCTCGGCCAATGTCCCCCTTGCGACAGACGTATTCACCGGGCGAGTAAGTCTGAGGCTGCAGCTTTAGCACCAGCTCCTCCAGCAGGCTTGCCTCGCAGTTCTGGAAGATCTGCACCCGGCTCAGGGTGGACAGATGCACCGACACAGCCACCTCTGCCCGAAGCCGCTCAGGCAAGTGCTGCAAGATGGCCACCTCATTTGTCATCTTCTTGTTGATCTGCAGATGCTGGTACCTGGGAGAAGGGACAGTGTCATTTTCTCACCAGCCCCCTCCATGCCTGTCTCCACCCTATCAGGGCTCAGTGCAGCCAAGAACCTGGTGCACTGAGGTCTCAGTGGGATCATGTGGGGGGGTCCATGACAGTTGGCTGTTCCATTTTCTTGGTCAAAGACACTTTGGCCTCATCTACCTCATGCAAGTTGTAGAAGCCTCTGCTGCTTGACAAGGAATAGTTTACTTTTCTGGTCTATGAGCTTCTACCCTACCCACAATGGCTAGCCCATACCACTTACACTGATAGCTACTTGAGCCCCTGGGCTCTCATTCTCTCAGGGAGCTTTTGTTCAGGCTCTTCAACCATGAACTTCTTTTTTTGTCCAGAAACAAAGAAGGACAAAATAATGATACCTCTTTTTGTTCAGAACACAGTATGCACTACCACAATACAGTCAGCCATCTTGTTGGCCATCAATGGGGTGTTTTGGCCATCTCCACCCACTCCTTCCAGAGCTCCCTGAGACCTAATGAGGCTTGGGCTCCTCCCATTCCCTCATCTCCATGTTTTCTTTTCCTTGTGTGAGTTCCTCCTCCTATCAGCTCTTTCCTGCACTCTCTTAAAAAGAAGTTCAAAGTGTTTTATTGGAAGAAACCCCTTTCCAAGCCCTCCTCAGAACTAGGAATGAATATCACATTTTGACTGTTGTGGGCCAGCAAGTTGTGAGAATGAATTCTCCCTACATTCTACCATGGGCTTCTCCCTATTCTGACCTATAATCTGATGCTCTCACCAATCAATAACGCGTCGCTCCAGTCTGCGGTTGACTCTGTGTAGCTTCATGTACTTCTTTACTAGTGCATGATCTGGGTAGAAAGCTGCATCTGCAGTGTTCATATTGTAAATGACAGAGCTCATGCTACCCATGATGGTGGCAAAACCCATGACGGCCAGCAAGAAGTCACCCACCATGAAGAGATACTCTTCCTCCCGGGCTGGCAGTGGCGTATCACCCACAGTAGTCAGGATCAGGGTGGAGAAATAAAAGCTGTAGAGATACTGGCGCCGTAGGCGCTCAAAGCCAGGCTGTGCTGGGTCTGGGTATACCCAGGCGTCACGCCCAAAGCCCAGATACTGGGACAGCGCAAAGTATAGGCAGCTGTTCCAATGGATGACAACGAAGATGTAGAGCATCAACTTGGCAATGCGGAAGGCATTTGGGTAAGCTGTGCGGGTTTCTGTGCGGTCGAAGGCCTCAAAGAGGCGGGGCACCCGAAGAAAGCGATTCAGCCTCAGTGTGGGTATGTGGGGGCCTAGCTGCATGTAGGCCAGGTCAGTCGGGAGCAGGGAAGCCAGGTCTAGCACAAAGCCCCATGTGCGAACATAGCGACTGGCGATCCTACCCTTGTTCACCACCAGGATGCCTTGGTCTAAGAATCCTAGGAGGAGGAAGGAAGGGGACAGTTGGGGATCAGCCATGGGTGAGGGTGGACAGGCTAGGGCAGGGCACAGAGACAGATACAGGGACAGGGTAGAGCAGGACATAAGCCACTCCAGAGTTTCTGGGGTGAGTACAACAATGTTGTCGAGCATAGGCAGAGGCAGGTGAAAGTAGAGGGGTCCTATTTCTTGTTAAGAAGAGATTTTATTTAGGAAGGGAATGAAGGACAAGGGCTCTGTCCGACCTAGGGGTTCACTGACCTGTGTGGAAATGTACTGCCATGTCCAGCAGGTAGAGCAGATCACTGGTATAGTCCAGGACAAACCAGACCACCAGATAACCATGCTGCAAGTCTGGAAAGCAGGCTCTGGGGGTGAGGACAGGAGGGTTTGACTGAGCATCACCCTCTGTGTGTGAAGCAGTCCTACCAGGCCTATTGCTGTGCCTCAGGCCCTTCTGTGGGTGTTGCCCCTCCTCTGGGCACTGTCCAAGGGCCCACCCCTCTCCTGGGCTGAACTCTTTAGCCATTGCCTCCCCCAACCCCGCATTATGGACCCTTTTCAGTGCCCCTGCCAAACCTGCACACGACAATGATGAGGTTATACATGACTGGGAAGACCATTGTGTTCAGCCACCAGTAGTAGTAATCTCCAGAGGGATCCAGGACAGGCAGCCTCTTCCTGCAGGCAAAAGGAAGATTCTGTTTTACTAGTTCACCGGATGTTCAATGCTGTGGTTGTAATTTGAGGTACTAAGAGAGATGAGATTCTGTGGAGTAAGAACAGATTTGATACTGACGACTAGGATTCCTCACCTGGCCGTGGAGGGGACAGGGGGACTGGATTCTGTTGTCTTCACTTTGCCGTCCTGGCTCATGGTTGTGTGGCCCAATTGTGGCGCCTGTAATAGCTAGGGCCCCTCTGCTTGGGAGGTGGGGGCTAGTGCTTGATGGCCTGGAACAGTCTGTCTTGGGCTCCAGCTGTGACTTCTCTCTGTCTTCAAAGCTCTTAGCAACACAACCAGAACCAGCAGTTACTAAAGGGGAGGAGGCAGAGGAGCTCTAGCACTCTGCCCCATCTCCCGGGCATAGGCTCACACCTGCAAGCTAAACATCATTAATGAGGTCCCAGAGGAGGCAGGGGGAGCATGCCTCAGAAGGAAGCCTCGTCCTTATTTCTGTCTTCGTTTTCCTCTCCTTTGACTCCAAGCTGAGCTACACAGGGGCCCTGTAGAGCTAGAGATTTCGGTTTGAGTGCAGGGTTTCATACAGTTTGTTTTATTTTGTGTAGGTTCTCTGCTGGGTCTCATTATTTATTTAACAACTATTTGCTGAATGGCTCATCTGTGTCAGATACTAAACTAGTCTCTAGAGACAAAGAGCTGCCTCTCATATCGGATATGAGCTCCGTTTTCACTCTCTATACCCTTATTTACATTCATATCCACCTGACCTCGTTCCTACTGGATGCTGTGATGGGGGCCACCTTTCGGTGCTTTTGTCCTTTCTCCTCTCCTACTGTCTCTAGTGTCTAACGCTATCAACCATTTCAAGCATTTTCTTGGTCTTCAGCTTTTTCCAACTTTCCCTTTCTGTGAACATGCACACATCTCTGCTAGACCAAAACAAGTGTCCTGTTAATTCTCCTTCAACTTGATGTCCCTTTCAATACTATTATCTTTTTCAATCAGCAACTTAGAATTCTACTATGTTCCAGGACAAAACCATGCTAAATATTGAAGAAAAGAGCAGTAGGACATTCTTCCTTGCCTCTAGAAGTTTATTGCCGGGCAGGGGACCTTAACAGCATATTTCTGCCCCTTTTATCTTCTCCAGGCTACCTGGGTCGGGTACCACACCCTTAATTCTGAGGCCCCTTATCTTAGCATTGCATCATGAATCAACTTTAGCATTACACACTCTAGATCTAGGCACTTCTTAAAAAAACTCCACCTATGAGGCTTTGGGGAGATATCTAGACACAAACTATAATAATCTACATCTGGCATTCTCTTTGTATGTTCCTGAGGATCTAGATACAACTTTTTAAAAAGTATTTATTGACTGATACAGTCTCGCTATGCAGCTTGGATTCATAGTGATTCTTCTGTCTCAGCCTTCCCAGTCAGGGAGTACAGATGTGCACCACCACACCCAGTATAGGTGGCCAGCATGCATGTGGTACTGGGGACCAAACTCTGGGACCTTGTGCTTGCCAGGCAGGTGCTGAGGCCATGGAGCTGTCTCCCCAGCCCCCACACATGCTGATTGCAGTTCACAGAGCACACTGCACCAGTGGTCCATCTTGATCTGCCTTGCTAGTCCTTGGGGTTGCAACTTTCAATTTGTAATTGCATGTTTAGTCTATTTCCCTTGCCAGGTTGGAAGTAAGTTTTTGGTGGGAAGGAAGCATTTCCATTCCTCTTGTCTCTAATACTTAGTACATTATTGGCCTGACACGTAGCAAAATTATAACTTATTGACTAAGAAAGATGATAGCTCCCAGGGACCACTCGCTCGGAGCTCTGCTCTTGTCCCTCTCTCAGATAGGAGCTTTATTTTCCCCAATAAACATATTCTGCTCTAAAAAAATTACAGTAATGACATCGGATTGAGGGAGAATTAAGAGTTTTTGTTTTGTTCTACAAAAGATTTATGCATATTCACAAGTGTCTTTTAAATACTTTTTATCTTGAACTAATTTTGGGCTTATAAAAAAGTTACACAGGCTGAGGAGATAGCTCAGTGGTCTAAGTGCCTGCCTGGCAAGCACAAGGAACTGGGTTCAGTCCCCGGTACTGCATGCCGGGTTGCCCCTGGAACCCCGGGCGTGCAGTGCCAGCCACTTAAGTTGAGCATGGTGGCACACGCCTGTAATTCCAGTGCTGGGGAGGCTGAGACAGGAGGATCACTACGAGTCCCAGCTGCACAGTGAGACCCTGTATCAAGTAAATATTTAATTAAAAAGAAATTAAAAATTTGTAAAAATAATATAGAAAGTTTCTGTAAATGCTATCAAGTTCCACCAATGTTATCTTATATAACCACAGCATGTAATGATCAAAATCAGGTAAGATTAGTGTAACATTGGAAATTTAAGACCTTGTCTTAAACTTCCATTTCTCTTAGTTTTATCTCGCTTGTTTCTCAACACTCAGCTCAGAGGACATCTGTTACTTAGCCTTCCCTGGGGCCCTTTGCCCTTCCTTACGCTCAGTCTCTGTACATAAAAACCATGCTAAACGCTGCCTCTAGACATACTACAGCATGTGTTTTACTACGTTGCAATCATCTGCGTCTGGTTAAGGATTTGAGTCCCAGACGACACAGATTCATTGTAATCTTCCTGGACATCAGCCTGTCCTGTAGCCGCTTAATCTTCATCCCTTGGCCAACTAAAGCAATGCTTGAAAGGTCACGGTGCAACACAGAACACAGGCGTCGCAGGACGCAGAGAGTGGTGGCTACTGCGGGGGCACTAGGGTGCAACGCAATAGCGATCGCCGGAGGGCCAAAAATAATCTAGGTTGTTTACGTTCAAAGCTCTCTGGGGTTCACCTTTACCGCAGGACCTGCCGACCTATCCGACTCCTTCCCCTAGGCCTGCGCTTTACGGCTAGCCACGCCCCCACGCCCACTCTTCCACCCTGAAAGCAGCTCCAGACCCTCGGCCCAGGCCTTCTTTCCCCGGGTCGGCCATTCCGGTGGCCCTCCTAAGCCCCGCCTCTCTGGTTTGCCTCGCCTCTAAAAGTCTCAGCCCTCCCTAGGTCCCGCCTTCTGCCCTCTGGTTCGACCTTTCCTCCTCAGGCTCCGCCCCCGCCCTGCTGGCCTCCACCTACCCAGAGGTCTGACCCTATGATAGGTCGGAATCTTTTAGGGGTGGGGTTTACAGTTGGAATGGGCGGAACCTGGGAGGGAAGGCGGTACTTCTTCCTCCGAACGCGGTCGGCCACTCCACCCCTGCACTCGGTCGTTGCCAGGAAACAAGCGTCGACGCTACGGCTTTGGCCTCTTACAGCCAGTGAGCTGTTACGCCACTTCCTCGTCCTGCGTCGCTGGGCGGTTACGTGTGGTGCGCGGGGGCGCGGGCTGCGTGTAGCGCGGGGCGGGGCGTGGCTGAAGCGCCTGAAGAGCGATGGCGGCGGCCTGAAATCACCTTAGCACATCCACAACGGCAGGGCCTGGCCGAGGTTGACGTTCTGTGAGTGAACTGCACTCGTGGGTCGGAGGGCGGGAGAGGCGCGTGAGAGATGAGGGACTGGGGCGACAGCGCCGGCTGTGGTGGTCGCTTCTGCTGGTTGTGAGGAGCGAGGGTGAGGAGTTGGCAGGGGATTGGGGGCTGTGTGTAGGTTGGGAGCGGGATGAGGTCGGGGTGAATGGACAGGTGAGGGGCGCCTTATGTGAGCCGCGGGGGTTCTTTGGAGGGGCCTGGTAGAAGGATCTCGGGAACAGGGAGTCCCGAGGGGCTGCGGGTGCAAAGGTGAGAGACAGTTCTGGGACCGTGAGGGGATAAGGCCAGTGCAGGAGAGCTGAGAGAGAGGGTCGAGGCGGGAGGCTGGGGGGCGGCGGCACGTGGGCGCCGGAGTGGATGGAAGGCCGGGCCAGGAAGGGGAAAGGAGGTTGCGAGTTGTCGTTCAGGTGTGAGACTGGCCCAGGGCCTCCTCCACTGGGTTGTCCTGCTCCTTGTGAGCAGTAGTTTTAAACTTGGTTCGCATGGATGGAAGTGCTGTGTGCTTGCTTTTTCCCTCCAGTGGGTTCTGTAGATTTTGGAGGGAGAGGGAAGAAAAAGGCGTCATGGGCAGTAGTAACTATGATAATGAAGTCATTTTGGGGGCTCAGTTATCAACGAGAGTAATTATTGGGGCCCCAGTTTCTTCTGGATTGCGGACTTGAAGCCTCATGATTTTTTTTTTTTTTTTTTAAATTATGGCTGCTTGTGTTTTCTCTTCCTGGTTTTGAGCAACAGTACAGTAATCCATTATTGCTCCTTACCTCTGGTTGGACTGACCTTATCTATATTGGACTGACTACTCTCAGTTACCAGTTCATTTTCTCCTGGGAGTTGCAGGGTTATCTATATACAGCACTATATTTAAGCTTTCAAATAGGATAGGCTTTGCTCCTTTTTTAAAAGTTAAATTAAAAAAAAAACCTTTATGTTGGTGTACATTTATGCACAATAATCTCATATTTAAAATGTACACTTGCTGAATCTTGACATAGGTACACATTTGTGAAGTACTGTCACTATCAGGATACCAGACATTCTTACCACCCTGAAAATTTTCTCTTATTTCTTTGAAATTCATCCCTCCCTCTATACCCTCTAATTGGGATTACTTTGTTAGTAATCCCTTCTTCCCACCAACCTGTGCATGAAGATTGGGGAAAGTTAGATTTCACTCAGTTATAATGGCCACTGTTTTTTTTTTAATACTGGGGATTGAACACAGGACCTTGTGTTTGCCAGGCGGGTGCTTAAGCTTCCTAGCTATTTCACTGGCCCAATATTCATATGCTTAAATTTTCCTCTCTGCTGATATTCTGTCATGAACACAGACATCTTCACTTTTCCTCAGTGTTAGAAAGAGTTAGATCTTCCCAAAGACCATTCCCTGAGAATTAGGAGCAGCCACAGCCTCTACTATATTCCAAAGTCTCAGCCTCAGAACCAACTGTTCTAGTCCATATTTTCATTACTTCTCTCTGGAGGCCAAATAGGTCTTCATACTGGTGGAACCTTTGGTAGCCTTTCTAGGACTACATAATACGTACCGGTACAGTAGAGTTTAGAATAATAGCTCTTAAACACTGGATCAAGGCCTGTCATGATAATTTTCATCCATATGAGGTGGGAAAAAAGACAGGCTAGGGAATTTTCCATAAAGTTAAATTTACTTTATTGTCCTTCCTACCCTGTTGATGTTAAAGTGCTCTTTCAGTAATGGATTAACAATGACAGTAGATGATGACTTAAAAAAAATGGCTTTGGG
>PVKN010037751.1:0-11188 GCA_004027915.1 Capromys pilorides
AATTAGTATATTGACAGTAAGCATTAATATTTAATTATTTGACCAATTTGCATACCTATATCTAGTAATCTAAACAACAGATTTAATGATGAAAATATGTAACAGCCATTGTTAAATTTTTGTTTTGAAACTGTGCCATTTGTACTGCCACTTGTTACTATCTTTATTTCTATTTGTTTTTATGCAATAAAAGAAAAGAAAAGAAAGAAGACAAGACTCCACATACACACAAATAAAGTAGGGTTGAATGGGATTAGCTTTCTCCTGGTACTTCTAAATTTATTTTCTAAAATCTTTCTTTTCCCTTCTCTTCACTTCTGTTCTTGTGCACCTGTGGGTGTAGTGGCTAACCCCAGCACTCAGGAGGCTGCGGCAGGACGATCAGGAGCTCACTGCCATGCCTGAGCTACATAAAGATCAAAGCCAGCTTGCACTACAAGGCAAACCTTGTCAAAAAATGAACAAAACAAACGTCTTTCCCAGACTTTCAGGTGGGAACATAACCATGCTGTGCCACAAAATCCTTCTAAACTGCTTTACCAAAGTAAAATTTCCAGCATTCATTGTTTCCATCTTTTCACAAACTCTTTGAAAAAAAAGGAATATAAATCCTCAGCTAAATTTCCTTCTTGCCCTCAGACTTCTGGAAGTGGCTGACGTGTATGCAGGAGCTTGTTCAAATGCTGGGTGCCACAGAAACACTCTACACAGCTACTACCAGATAGGGTACTAGGGGAAAATAACTGCCAGCGAAGCTCATCTTTTCAGTTCATAAAGGAAAGCTCTCAGGATGTTGGGGTACATCTTCAGATAAGCACATAAATAAGCTATTTTATCCCTTTAAAAAAAAAAAAAAGCACATGTTTTTCAAATCTCAAATGACCTCAAACTCCAAAAACCTGCACAATTTTTACCTAGTTATGCTTTTATTGTTCCCAACATAGAAATCCACTACTTTCTCCTTAGTTCCTGCACTACAAACTTTGGAGCCTAAACTCTTGTTAAAGACCATCTTCCAGAGAAGGCATTTTAGGCATCATATTTTTTAACAAAACAAAAGAGACTCCTGCATGTCTCTGTGTCCTAAAAAAAATTCCCTGCTTTCCTCTTACAACATTCTATAATTGTATTCATCAGTGAAACAATTTCAACAAATACATAAGTGAAAACACACATGAAATACACAAATCTGACAAGTTCATGAACAACAGGGAATGCTCACCCTGACAACACTTTTCACTAAGCTTTGTGCAGGGCTTCACAGAAGCTCCGCATTGCAAGCATCCTTGATGAAGGAGCCCCACCAACACACAACACCCAGGCGAGCCCCCACAGCAGGAGGCTTACTGTAAGGGTGACCACCGACCACTGTGTGCACTGGCCCAAGTTCTGACCACAACCACGGGCTGTAAGCAGCCACAGTACAACGCTGGACCAGCTCAAATAGACAAAGGAAGATTCCCACTAGACACGCAAGCAAGTCTACGTGAGCATTAACCCTATTGGGGAAAGAGCAAGAAGGCTACCAGGGAATGGTGGAGGCCACCTGATACTCTGAACAATATCAGAGACTCCACTTCTACCCTGGTGGACTGACTGAGAATTTCATGAGTGGTAAACAGAAGAAACTACAGTCAGGGCATGTCAGTACATGTGGAGATGAGAAAGGAATGGGGCATGCCTGGCCACCTACACAGGCCAGGGAACAGTTGCATGAGAGCTACATGCATCTAGTTAATGTTGCTACTTAAATAACACACTCCAACCAGGTACGGTAGTGCTTCCCTGTAATCCCAGCACTCAACAGACTGAGGCAGGAGGCTCACAGAGAATTTCTGGACATCATGGGCTACATAGTGCATTCAAGGCCATCCTGAACTACCCAGCAAGACCATGCCTCAAAAAACAAAACAAAACCCAAAATGCTCTAAATCTCCACCAAAAAAATAAAAACTAAAATTTATCCCTTTCTGGCACTTCCTGCTTATATTGGCCTTTAAAAAACTTAAAAAGTTAGCTTTTGGACTGTATGTATATTTCTTCTCCGACATGTGCATGGGAATCTTTTTTTTTGTGGGGGGGGAGGGCCTACAGTGTGTTCAGAGTCCTACTACTAGGCTGGACTCACAGTGATCCCAAAAGCTGGGATTACAGACGTACGCCACCAATGCCCAGTCTCAGTTGCTGTCTCAGCGTGCCCCAGGAGCAGGGCCGACACAGCAGGCCCAGGGATTGAACCCAAGCCCCTGAGTCTTTAGAACTCCAAAAATGGCATGCAAAATTCAAAGAAAAAGTAATTAATATGCATTATTTTAGGTAGGTCAAACAACAAAACACTAGTGTGTATGGATACCACGCTGTAAGTAACTAGTCTAAAAATAGCGCCACATCTAGCTCATTACAAAGTAGAAAACTACTTTGTTGAACCTTGGAGACTTATCCAAAAATATTCACGTAAATCAATCATGCACTTCAAGCATACAAAGCCAAAACCCCATTTCATAGGAACAGTAGTAACCAGATCAATGCAAACACAGTAATTACATAGGACACATTCCTCACATATACCAGGAGAGCTGTGACAGCGCAAGCGGGCAACAGGGTGCCTCCACAGGGCAGCAGGCTCTTATAGGAAGACAAAGCACTGACAGAGTTACAGACCCGGGCAAGGTGAAAAGTCACCTGAGGCTCCTTGCAGAAACTGTCAGGAGGAGGTGCTTAGCTGGCTTAATGAGAGCTGGCCTGGCTGTATGCTAAATGGCCAAGCTATAGAGACACTTTGCGTTTCCATATCCCATTAAAGATTAAAAAAAAAAAGACCAAGGAGGCACAGGAAATGTACATCTTCATTGATGACAAAATCACCACTGTAGTCTCCAACCCACTGGACTAGCAGAGAGGCTGTGAACAGCATCATCTGACAACCAAGCCATTCCTCCTGAATACTCAACATCGGTCTTCCACTCTTTGACAAAGTGTCCACGCTCCAAAGCACTCTGGTGTGGACAGCTGTCATGGCCCAACCCATCTCTCTGGTCTATAACATGGAGCAACTTCAACATGAGACATTAGATCAGGTCCACAGCCACCGCACACCGACTACTGGCACTGGGCCACACCCCCACTGATACGGCTGCCCTTTCTGTAATCCCAAAAGCCTGAGAGGCTGGAAGACCATAAGTTTGAGCCCACTCTGAACAACTAGCAATTTAGCAAGATTCTGTCTCAAAATTAAACATATTAAGGAAATAAACTACATTTTTAATAAGAACCAAATAGGTAAGTATTTATCTGTGTAGTGCAATAGCGTTATAACTTTCAAAAATTATGAAAAATTTTTCCTGCTATGAGAAAATGCTAATATATTAAGTAAAACAAATGACATGAACTTTCTATACACCATGATTTCAACTATTCTTAAAAATGTGTGGGTGGCCGGGGAGATAGCTTGGCATTCTAAGGGCCTGCCTGGCAAGCACAGGGACCAGAGTTCCCTCCCCATACCACATGTCGTGCTGGCCCCAGAACTGAGGATGGTGGTGCACACCTGTAATCCTAGCACTGGAGAGGCTGAGACAGGAAGATCACTAAGAATCTGAGCTGCATAGCGAGACCCTATATCAATAAAAAATAATAAAAATATAGTTATAAAGTATGTGTGGGGCCAGGCATGTAGCTCAGTGGCACAGAATGTGCTTAGCATGTGCCGTGTTTTGGGTCCACACCCCAGGGCACACACGTTCTCATGCATACACCAAGACTGCAAAGAGGTATTACTGTCAAATTTTAGATTATTCTAAGTAGTGAGATTATGAGATTTATTATCTTCTTTAAGAGCATCTGCATTTCCAACTTTCCCACAATATGCATTTATTATAAACAAGTCCTAACAGTCTCCCAATACGCACACTCTAACCTGCATCTATGTGGCAGAATCCAGAGCTGCGGGGCGCTGAATCAGAAGCTATAAAGACGTTTCATCTGCAGGAGTACACTGTCTAAAGCACAGTGCAGCTCTGGGCTGGGATACAGCTTGTCATATTCCTGCTTAATTATTGATGCATCTGGAAATTGCCTCATTTATTAAAGACTTATGTGCTTTCATAGGCAACAGCAACACAGTCCAAGCCCACAATCCGGTGTGCGCAAGCAGTTTCTGGGCTAATGGAATCACTTGTGATGTTCTCATTCAGAGGACAAAATCCAGCGAAATAAATTGTAGAGTGTGTTTGTTTAAATAAAACACACTCACATTGTCTTCCGCTTCTCTGCCGGCACTAATTTACCAATCAGTCTGATCCCCAAGGAGGCGTGTGCAGTAATGAGGCTGATGCATAAACAAGAGGGAGAAAAGGTACTGGAATGATTTCACTGACAGCAGCACTAATCAAAAAGCTAATCAGAAAGAATGGAAAAGTGCAATGTTTCACTGCACATTTTTTCTAAACAGTGCAGCACATAGACTTCAATGGGAATGGCTCTTTTTAAGGAAGTTGAGTCATGTAAACACTGTGTTTCTTTAACCAATGGTGTTTTACGTAAAAGAATCATGTTTACTCGAAAGATACCAAAACAATCTGTGGCTGTGAATCCCACACCTTTCACTGCAAACTGAAAACTGCCCTTCCATCCCAGCCTCCCCACCTGGAGGACCCACAGATACACATTTACTATGAACATGCACAGAGCCAGACGCCCTTGGACATCAACACACTCTGATAACCTGCAAGCACTGCAAAGAACTCCACTTGAAGAAAACAACAGGAGCCATAGCTAACTGTGCTCTGAGATGCTCAGCCCATTTCTTTTTTTTTTTTTTTTAATTTAGGCAGTACAAAACTCAATTTTTGCCTACAAGACATTCCAAAATCTGGCAAGACAGACACTATCATTGTGTGGTATTCTATGCCACTGTGAGTGAAAGGCTCAGAAATGCACACCTGCTACAAGGGCAGCCATGACAGAGACACAACCCTGTCTCAGGCAGAGCCACAAGCAGAGGATTACAGGACGCACTGCAGTGCTGCGGCAATTTCCTGACCAAGACCCCAGGGCTGCTGCCAGAGGCTCTCCTCAGGAAGCTGTGGTGTAAGCTAAGGCTGAGCTCTGACTTCAAGGACGAGTCTGCAGAAGAACTGCTTCAGCCTTCTGGAGAAAAGCTACAAAGGAAGGAAATGAGCCTAAAACACAAACCACCTGGGTCACACAGCCTAACACCCACAAGTGAACAGGCTGGCACTTCCTCAGGTCCCCAAAGGCTGGACGCTACCACATCTAACTCAGGACATGAAATCGCCCCACTGAGCACTTGCCCTGGGCTGCACATGGATTCCTCTCTGCTTCCTGCTTTCACAGTGTCACACTAATCCTTATTAAAGGAGCTTTTCAGGGCTGGTGAGATAGCTCAGCAGACTAAGTGCCAGTTTAGGCAAGTGCAGGGATGGGAAGTTCAATGCCACACCAGCACCACATGCCGCAGGCCCCGCCCCTGGCGCATGCTGAGCTGACCACTGAGACGGGATGGTGCACGCCTGTAATCCCAGCACTGGGGAGGTCGAAAACTGGAGGATCACTATGAGTTCGAGCTGCATAGTGAGATCCTGTACCAAATATATTAATAATAATAATAATAATAATAATAACAACAACAACATGGAGCTTCTCAAGGACCCTTCCTGGGATGATGCACCTGTAGGAAGATCCAAAAGTGCTCACATATTCTGTGTGATCTCCTGCTCCACCCACAGAGGGGAGGAGGCCAAGCTAAAGGGCTTTAGAACCCTCTGAAGGAAAGGGAATGAAAAAAAGGCCCGCTGTGAGGTGAATATCTCTTTTGTGAAGACAGCAGCACCCATCCCATCCCGATCAACACGTCACCCAGAAGATGCTACCCAGTAGCGTGCAGTTACCATGGAAGCACACACCTTAACAGTCATGCAGATTTAACTACAAAAAAAAACTGTGGCTCCAGAAAGCCAGAAGACTATTAACTAATTAACTGCAGCATTAGTCATAAGCCTTGAAGTTTTCAAGCACTATGTTTGTCCACGAAGGACACATTTCATCCTCTTTTATCTCCTTTATGGACAAGCCATCCACCACCTGGAACTGCACATCCAGACATAGTCTTTACAGTGACAAGTGAATGTCGTAAATTCAGCAAGTCAGACACAGCTGTCAGCAGGATGAGCTGAAGGACTCCAGATTTTCACAAAGATGGACGGGGGCACACTCCAGAAACCTTTCTTGATGATGTGAGCATATCCTCTTAAAAGTCAGCCACTGTCAATTATTTACAGCTAATGAAACATATAATACAATAAAAATTATTGGGATGACTTCTCAAAAAAAGTATGTTTGCATAGTGCTTGAGTCCTTTTACCCAGCATCGTATTTCTTCTTATATCTCTACATGGATGGGTGGCAGGCAGCAGGGACATTCAGTGCCTTCCCTGAGAGAAGCCTGAGACCCACCTGGGGCAGGGACGGGTGGGAACCTGTTCTGGGAGCAGCAGGGCACCTCTGAAGCCGCAGCAGTGCAAATGAAAGAACACAAGAAGCAAACTGAGGACAAAGTAGGAAAAGAACCTCGCCGGCCCGAGGACGAGCAACAGCCAGGGTCCTGGCAAGCAAGGCACCCCTTTAGAGAAGGGTACTTGAATAACGATCACCAGGTGCAGCAAAGGTGGCTTCCACAACTTTCCAGAATGGGATCGATCTGAGAAAAGCAGGCTTGTACTAAAGCTCTAGTCAGTGAACAGAGCACTGCAGAGCCATCTTTTGAGCACAGATCCTTGGAGGAAGGACTAATCCACGGCATTCTCCTGTCTATGTGAACCTGGGGCTCTTCGGCTCACTGGCCTCACACAACACCCCATAAAGACATCATGAGTGGATCACTGCTTTGAACCTCCTGGAAGAAGACGCCTCCTAAACCTAATGTGCTACCATCATTTGCTTCTGCCATGAGCCTGGGAAACTGTCAGCTCCTTGGCCTTATGATGTACAAACACGAACAACTTCTCAGATTTTTCAGCTTCAAAAGTCTGGCATGCAGATTTTATGACCCTTGCCCAAATCAGGAAAAAAAACAACTTTAAAACATGACACATAACAATAAAAAGGATGTTTGAAATTCTGTGCAATAGATTTATATGTGAGCACACACACACACACACACACACACACACACACACACACACACACACCCTGCAGCGGAGTAAAGATGGAGACAAGTCCTTTCATACTCCTGATGGTGACAGTGGAGGGTGTCCCTTCCCTTGGGATCCAGGAAGGTTGGAAAGCTGATTTGATAAATAGAATACAGGGACAACAGGCTATGCTGGATTCCAGGCCCAGGCCTCAGAAGAGGCCAATCTCCTCACCCTGTGCAGCAGCCACCCCAGGTTCACCCACTCTGGGGTTCGCATGGTGAACTTATTATTCTTTGAGAACAATGACAACACCATGTGCTGCTGCACTCACCTCTCAGCTGTGTGCCACACGCTGAGCTCTGTGCGAGGATCTCAGCTTGCTAAGCACACAGCAGTGCAGGGGCATCCAGGGGAGAGGCGCAGGGGAAGCAGAGCCGGGTGATTCCCTGCCCGGCCTGTGCAGGCCATCTGCCTACGTGCTGGTGGAGCCCGTATTCATAAGGACATCTTGGACATAAAATACATAAATGCACAGGCTATAAGGAGGCAGAGTGAAAGGAATGTGGCAATGCTGTATTGAAGACACTAACCAACCCACAAGCAGGCACATGTTTGGGTCCACACGCAGGCTCCTTGGTACAGGGCGAGAGTCCTTTGTGGCAGTGTCCTGGGCAGAGCACAACAGTGTGCAGCAGGCAGCCCCTACCTGGACACATGACAGGGTCCTCAGCTGCTTCTATCACAGTTCCTCGCACAGGCAGAAGCACGTCCACAGGACATGAAAGGAAACTCTAACGAGAAAGTCTCTGGTCCACTACCCACAAGCCCCTGTCCTTCTTTACCCAAAACAAAACTCTTAGCTGTCCTGTCGCCATCCACCACGAACACCTGCATACCATAACAGGGCTCGCACCATCACTCTTGTGTGGTCACACCCTGGCCTTGCCTCCCCCGTTGCTCTCTGCTTTCCACCCATGCCCTCTTACTGCCCTTCACACTTGCATGTGTTTAGTAAAGTGGTTTTTAAATTCAGACTAGACATCACAAAAAGCTAGCAGCTAGTCTCAGGACTATATACAGGTGTTGTTCACTGTTTCCACAAGCCAAACTGAACAACACTAACAATCAAGAAAACTGAGCAACTTAAAAGTCAGAAATGAAAACATCAGGATGAGCCTGTGGTCACAAGTGACTTGAACACGCTGGTGAATCCTCCTAAACTCTGTTCTGGGTCTCATCGCAAGGATGCCACAGTGTCAAACATCTGGAGGTTGCTCTCTAGACAACAGGTCCCCACCCTGGCCACACAGAGAACACCTGAGGAAGAGCTCTGTGTAATTACCAAGAGATCATAATCCCATGTTCTGTGGAGTATGTGCATCAGTTTAAAAAAGCAATCTTTCAGGCAATCATGGTGGCACATGCCTGTAATTCAAGCACTCTGGGAGGCTGAGGCAAGAGGACTTTAAGCTTGAACCCAACCTGGGCAAAATCGTGAGAAACTGTGTCAAAAATTTTTTTTTAATTTTTTTTTTTTTAAAGAGCTTGTTGTGGATTGACAACTGATGTTCAACTTGTAACATCCAACTGCACTGAGTCAGCATGGTGCCAGGTGCGGGAAGCCCTCCTGGGAATTGTTGTGAACAGCATAAGAGGCAGAACTGGAGAGGAGGAAGTTCAGAAGCTGGTGGGCAGCTGTAGGGAGTGGCTGGTTTTCCTGGAGGAGTTTATCACACTAGCTTACCACACTTCGCTGAGTTCAGGGCCTTACTGCCATTGAAAATGGCAAGGGTTCACTTTAGGGGAGCTCTGGTCCTCCCTTTGAGCATCACTTCCGGGCTCCAGATGGGAAGATGGTATACTGTTTATTCTCCTGCAGAAGCTTGTCACGTTGGCTTTCCTGATGGGAGCTTGGCTGTTCTCATTGTGAGAGAATCTCAGGACCTCACTGTCCTGAGGATGGCTGTGGGACTTTTCAGGGAGCTCTGGTTCTTAGAAATAATTTCCTGGTTCCAGTGCAGATCCCTCATCCCACTGGCACAGACTTCTTAGTTTCCGTCACTGATCTTTGGGCCGTCCCAATGCAGACCATGAAATAGGCCTGTACACGACACTGTCATGGGCTCTAGGCCTCCCATTGGATGCATGGGAGGCACTGTTATGGGCTCTAGGTCTTCAGCTGAACTCAAGCAGGATATTGCCATGGATATAGGTCCTCAACGGGATCCTTTGTCTTTAGCATATGGACAGATTTCCTGCACTCTCTTTGCATATGACTTTTTAGATAACTATTATAAAATAATTCTATAAAATATTTGTTCTGTGTTATATTGTTCCCCTTGCAAAACCTCAGACTAAGAGCTGGGCACGGTGGCGCACGCCTGTAATCTCAGCAGTTGGGACGCTGAGGCAGGAGGATCAGTGTGAGTTCGAGACCAGCCTGGGCTACAAAAGTGAGTTCAAGGCCAGCCTGAACTATATGGTGATATCCTGTCTCAAAAAGACAAAAAAAAAAAAAAAAAAAATAGACTACAACAGGGTTGGAGCTGAAGCTCAGCCCAAAGGCCCTTGTTTCAAACTTCAGTATTACATACTAATGAAGTAACTTTCAAGAGTTCCTACACTGCAACCAGGGTTGAGCGCACCATCTAGGGATCCAGTTAAAACACAAATTCCAACACAAAGGATATAGAGGATGGGGTCCAAGACTGTCTGTTCCATTTCTAAGAGATAACAGTTTTGCTTGTCCATTGATCATGCTGCAGTAACAAGGATCTCTGACTACCAGCAAGCCTCCTTCCCTAAAGTCATTCAAAAGGTTCCTCCCTCAACCCATAAGCTAGCCAAGCAAACATAACTTTGGAGAAGAACCCGCTCTTCTTCTGTAGAAATGCTGGACTCTCATTTGGGGCACTACAGCATCCTAAGGGCCACATCTGAGTGGCTCGGTGCAGTAACAGTGCAGGCTCTGCTTCCTGGGGGGTCTAATAGGAAGGTCAGGTCACCCACCACAGGTGCAGCCTCTCCAAATGTTCTCATCTGCATGAGCCCAAGCACCCAGGACCAACCACTCCACAGATGCACACAGCCACACCCAGCATGGCCCAGGACAGGTGCAGAGTAACCCCTGCTCTTGACAATGCCATCACTACTACTATTTCCCCAAACTGTTGCCTAGGGTTCTCCTCCAAAGGGTGCTGGATATCGCTGTTAAAGGCACTTTCTCAACAGTTCTCCCATAAACAGCGCCCAATCAGCGCAAGGGCAATCAGTCACCAGCCATTGGTCCTGACCTAGAGGCCTTACAACACCAAGAACAAAGTGCTGCTTGCATCACCCCATCAATCCAAAAAGAAAGCAGCTTCCCTTCTCCTGGGTGAAAACCACCACACAGAAACAAAATCCTACCTATTAAAGCAGATTAAGATCTGCCTAAAATTTCCAGTTATTTCCCTACTGTTTTGTTATCAAATGCTTGAGTCATGCTCATTAACAAAGCACAAAAACAAAGAAGCTGCAAAGGGAGGAAATATTTAAGTTGAGATCTCCTGTGCTACGCTCTGGTTATTTCCTATATGAAATCAAAACTTTGCATTTCAAGTGTTGCTTGTGAGAAACAATGTTTACAAACAAATACTGGGTGGAACTCGAGTTAAAGACATTGCACAACTGGGAAAACTTTAATACTCTAATCACTACTTGGCTACTTCCCTAAAATATTTTAATTAATGAGATGTTTAAGATCCTCAGAGAGAAGAAAACAACTTTCCATATTGTGGGATGGAAAAGAGGGCTTGGAAGAGGTGGTCCTCTGCAGGAGAAGCTGACATGCAGGTAATTCTGCGGATCTGAGGTCACAACTCTGCTGACCATGCCCAAAACCAAAACACACCTGCAGGAGACCACACCCTATTTAGGATGAGAAATAGGTCAAGGCTTAGGCGAAGTCCTGCAGGGGTTGCAACTGGTGTCTGTAGCTGAACTCAGGTATTAAAAGTTGCATCAATCTGTCAGCCCCACAGAACTACCTACAC
>PVKN010037752.1:0-11188 GCA_004027915.1 Capromys pilorides
CAAGTCCCCAAACACTTATTTGCTTTCCCTAATTCTTATTACCTAACATGTGCTTAAGGCAGAAACAACCGCTTCCTATATGAATTCATGCTTGATATCTCAATATTTGATCTTTCTGTACCCAAATCAACAGAATTATTTGAGACACTAGATTCCTCTCTATTGGCAGAAATCCTAGTTGGAGGGGCTTGAGCAATGGTATTGCTCCACTACCGTTAAATCCAATTGTGTCGTTCAGTCCGGTGATATTGCACATTCACATTCAAATGCTCCAATTGGGAATATATTACACAGAGCATGCCAGATCTTTCCCCTAAATTTCCTTCTTAATGAATAAGTTTCAAAATGTGTCTGTTTTTAGAAAACATTACTGTGACTTTTTTGTGTCCTATTAAGATAAAAAGTAAGTGCATGTGGTTTTTTCTTATTGTCTATCCTTACCTTTTGAACTCTACTTTAAGTCCAAGACTTTTTAAATATGTTTTTAGGAAATGAGTTGTATATGTATCTGTATCTCTGTCTATCTGTCTGTCTATCATCTGTCTGTCTGTCTGTCTGTCTGTCTGTCTGTCTATCTATCTATCTATCCATTTATCTATTCTTAGAGGTTCTAAGCTTAAAAACTATGAAGAAAGAAAGAAAATGAGTATTTCTTTGCAGGGTTGCTTATTTTTTCATCGAGTCTTATTATGTAGTTCAGCCTAGCCTTCAACGCAAGGTAGCCCAGTTTGGCTTCAAACTGTTAATCCTTTATCTCTCTAATCTGCTATCTCTCAGCCTCCAGAGTTCTGGGATTATAGGCATGAATCATCACACTCATTAGAATTGCTTTATTTAGGACTCTTGTAGTTAACTTATATCGTAACTGATTAAGCTTCTTAGGAAATTACTAGGACATTTTTTGGTGAAAAAGTAGTCTGCATAGTAGTAAATTTTCTCACATTATCCATTTTTTTCTTCCTAATTGCAATCCCATTGGCCTTCCAGTTCATCTCCTATATTTTATTCCTCATTTAATGTACCTGGATCGTTGTCATAGATTCTGGATCTTTCATCTTCTTCCTCTTTCCTCTGCCAACCATCTCTCCATATGAATGTTGGACCAAGTCTTCTCAAGACTGTCATTGAGATCATTTTATACCCATTCAAAAACACTTTCAAGATCCATAGTGAACTAATCTTAAAACAAACTTTTTGCTTATTATCCATTCCCATTCAATCCACTAGCTAGCTTCAGAAACACTTCGCTAGAAAAGTTTCAACAGCCTTTGCTTCTGTTTCACTCATCCTCACACATAGCTGCCTGTTGGTGTGCCTCTCACCACTCCTGACACTGTCTGTGGTCCTGCACCACCTTCAGGTCTGTGCTTTAAAACCATTTCCAACCAAGCCTTCCTCCTTAGTCATCAGTGCTCACCCCATTGTTCTCTCTTCTTTCTCCTGCAACTGCCAGCCCACCTTGCTTGTATATTACTTGGTAATCTGTGTGTATTCTGTTTACAAATGTGTTCAAGTAAAGCAAAATGTCTTACTTGTCTTATGGTTGTCTTTTCTTAAATAACATTTTCTACCTCTGGTAAGTTGAATATGGTCACAGGAACTTTGCTACATTTCATAATTATCAATGCAGTGTAAATTGTAGGACTCCTTGAATCATATAATAGCGCTTCTTGAAGTAATGTCAGAGAGTTCCCATTAGGGAAGAAAATGAAGCTTCTAATTAATGGGGTTGTAAATCATAACTAGTTCATTAAATCTTAAGCTGAAATGTGTTCTCATTTTTACAGCAAATCCCACTTAAATAAAATGCTTTACTTTTAGATCATTGGTCAGCATTTTTTTGCAAATTACAAATGCTCCAAATAATGGCTATAATATGATCTAGTATTAAGATTTCTAGGACACAATGAGACCCAGAAAAATACTAGGAAAGCTAACGTAGCTATTATGAGAGGAAAACTTGCAGCTCCCCAGAGTATATTACGAGAGAGGGGTGTTCTGGGACCAAGCTGAATATTTTCAGGTGTAATAGGTTGTGGGAGGCATCAAAGCACATCATGAGGCTGCATCCCCTTTCTGTCTTTATCACTGAACTTAACCACATACTTTACCTACAAAGAGAGGCTCAGAGAGGGATCTTGTGGCAGTGATGTAGACCCTCAGGAACACCAAAACTACTTGCAGAATCTCTGATTGTGTTGTTCCCTAATCCCTCTGCTTCTGTATAGCACCACCTTAGCAATGAGAAGGGATATTTGACAGGCGAAGAATGTGTATTATGCTGAGGGCCTGCTGAGCACTGCTGTGTTCTCCCTCTATCAAAGCTGCCAGCCCTATAAACAGAAATCTTTGCTTTGTGACTTTCTAATCCCATCTTTCTTTGCTCTTGATTGTGACACAGAATGACTGAACTGTTTGTCAGTAAATACTTGCAACTCAAATGAGCCTGTATTTCTTGCAGTTTCTAAAACTAAAACTTAAAGCTCTTGTTGGTAACTTTTAAGTATCATATTTTCTTTCGATTAAAAGGTGATGAAAAGAGCATTCCTCTGATGTTTGCATGCTAATTTTTAATTATGTTTCAGATAAAGCTATTAAATTACCACTTCCTGTATCCTAAAAAGTAATACTTTCTTTGCATGGTAAAATTGCATTGATATTTATACATAAAAGTTAATATTTTAGTAACAACTGAGTTTATAATTATTAGAAAACCATTATAGAGTGGAGGATTGAAAGCTGACTGGTTATGTGCATTGATATTTATGGAAGGACACGCTACAACTTTCACACATCTGCTCTGTCTTCTTGGTCTAGAGGGTTTATTTCTGAAAACGGGTTGGGCTTGCTTCACCAAGAGAACTTTCTTATTGTTTCTGCCACTCAAAAATCAGTTTAATGAAACGTGATTCAGTTGAGAGTGATTTATTTTTCTGTAGTAAGCAAAATGCTGCCTTTGTGTAGATCACATTGAGCAGTTTGGGGAATAGAAATAAAGCTGAAGAAACTGACAACAGTTTTAGCACGTTTCAGTTTCTACAGGTGTTCTGCTGTTCAATAAGTTTACTTTGTAAATTGATTGTCCATTTTAAACATGAGTAGCATATGGGAGTCACTATGACAAGATGACCTGGATGTCTACCCTCCGTGTGTGTGTGTGTGTGTGTGTGTGTGTGTGTGTGTGTGCGCGTGCACGCGTGCACGCACACACACCTGCACGCTGTGTTCCTGTCTATAGGAGAAATATCGGGTGGGGTCTGACCACTTGGCTATGGTGATGAGACTCACAGTAGCTCCTTGGAATATGTAGCAATGAGAAGCATGCTTTTTACAACCCATTCCCATATTGAATTCCTATTAAGACAATTGTAACCTCTACTGAAAAGTTTACAACTATGTTAACCTCAATGCACAGTATGAAAAGTTAATTAACTATTGGTTTTGCTTGGGGCAGCAAATAAACAGTTCACTTTCACTTTTTTAATGCTTATGTGGTAATAGGTATGTGTCCATGGCCATATGTTTTTAGAAATATGTTTGTAATTATCACCACATCTCAGCAGTTAATACAAAATACATGTGTACTCTGGGTCATGAGTTTACATTGTACTTTGTTTTTCTGGACCATGGCAGGAAAATCTGAATAATACTGTGAATGAATATAGGATTAAACTGACTGAAAAGTTTAAAAATAATTTGTTGGGCATAAGGCCAAGAGGAAGAGAATGCTACAAGTTAGGATTGGCTTATTTTTTTCTAGTTTCTATGCATATAAGTCCCATCACTAAGCTTAAAACCCCCAGTGGCTGTGCAGTGGTTATATAAAGCAGCAGAGGTAGACGCTGTGAGCCATCATCCAGGTTTTCTCAGTCTCCTTCACTGTAGTTATGTGCCCTTCCTGGTGTGATAGACTTTTGTTATCCGTACTGTCTCCCTCTGATTCTTCCTCCCAACACCGTTGGGTGATTGGAGCCCATGTGCCAACCTGGATAGGGAGCCAGAAGTTTCTGGAAGTTTAAGACACTTCTAGGAAAACCTTAACAGTGATTAGCACTTGCGGGACTATGCAAGTCTAGCTGGCTATCCTCAGAGCAGGATAAACTAAGGTATTCTACCCTTCATACATTCCTAAAGATTCTCTCCCTGGGCTGGTCTGAGCACCACTGGTTGGTTCTTCCCTTTTCCTGCCCTGTTTCTTTACAAGTAAACTGACGTCTCCTAAATGTACATCATGAAAAATCACATGGACAATGCAGTCTTCCTCTTGGAGTCTGCTCCTCAAAGCTAGAACTCAGATAGGTTTGCTTGAAAATAAAACTGCAAAAACTTTAAACCTTCACACAGCCTTGTACCTATTTGTTACTGCATAAGTTCTCGAAGTTGCTACAATCACAGGAAGTCCAGAGGACCAATGCGCTCTGTAAATAACAGATCTTACTAGTTCACGCATGAAGCTTTGCATATGAACTTGTATGGTTTTAACTGATACAGTACAACTTTTAGAATTGTCTGAGTGGACTTGCCCCAGCGCACAGAAGCTCCATCTGGAAACATTGCTTCTTTGCCATCCCAGGTTCTGGGTCAGCAAGCCCAGAGAAAAGCTTCTTGTAGTCTCCTTCAAGTTACTCCACTTGAACTGTTCCATGTCGACTACTTGCAGGTTTTCTCTGCTCTGAGAGGCCAGGCAGTGTCAGCAGTGAGATTGGGCCTTTGGCCCAGGAGAAACCCATCAGAAAACCTCAAGGCTCAGACCCATACTCTAGTACTTAGCTCCTTTTAAGAATTTATCTTTTTGTAATTTTCTCCGGTGTCATTTATAGTGTACATTTGTGGACCCAAAATGAAAATTACTGTATTTTTAAGACTTTAAACTGTATTTTATGTACATCTTTTCATGTGTGTGCACACATATCTTTGGCATGGGACATTTCAAAAGAAAAAAATTATGACTACATTTAGTACTAATCCTATAAGGAAGAGACACTTAAAAAGGTTTTGCTTCACTTAACTGCCTTTCGCTGTTCTTTTTTAGTTAAACTCATTGATAAAAGATGTTGGTCACGGAACTGTGTCCACAAAGGATGGGATAAAGGTCATTTACATTTCAGAAGTTGTTTTGGCCAAGGGTCTGATCTAAGGGTGAGAGGGAGAAAACTATAGGAAGGTGATGAGAAGGAAGAAGAAAAGGAGAAGGAAAAGGAGGAGAGGAAAGAGTGTAGGAGAAAGAGGATGAGAGGAGAGAGAAGAATGGAGGAGAAGGGGGAGAGGAGAAAGGAAGAAGATTAATTTGGAAAGTGATGAAATATTGGGAAGCACACTGGTAATGGAATTTGAATAGAAGATAAAACATAAGGCCCTGGGGGGCACCCAGCGCCTGCCATTAATCCACCAGTTCCTCCCTTAAAAACAGATAGAGACGCCACAGCAAAACAAGGGATGAGTTGGTGGAGAGATCTTGAGCAGGGAGTGGCCAGGCAGAAAGTGACCAGCAGAAGTGCGCCTGACAGCAGCTGGGGAAGGACGCTGGCGACCTGCGGCTCTTATCCCTTGGTGCATCTGGATGTGCAGGGATATGCTGAGATGGTGACGGGCTTGCCATGCATGGAGTCATTGCTCAGAGGTCAGGAGCTTGCTGAAGGATTCCCTTTCAGGCTGTGCAGCTCCGAGCCAGGGCAGGGAATAGAGCACATTAAGAAAGGCCCTGCCTGAGAGCTCCACTTTCCCTTCTGGTTGAAATCAGTGAGGGGCTTTGTGTTCTAGAATGCTTTTCCCTGGGCAAGTTTTGTGCTTTGATTGACAGATTCTAACTGCTTTCTACTTAGAAGCAAATGGAATAGGTTTTATTCTTGAAAGGTACCTGTTGCTGGGATTGGAAAACTTAAAATAGAAATTGCCATTTCTTTCACATCTAAGATTTGATATGAGAAGAATTTGAGCAAACCAAAGCTTTGCAGCACACAGAGCTTTTAAAAAGATTTTTTTGAGGAGCAGAAAATTAAACAAGGCAATCACTGTTTGGTGTGTGTGTGTGTGTGTGTGTGTGTGTGTGTGTGTGTGTAGACAAGATTACTGTGGAGAGCACTTTATGAAAAAAATATCAATGCTCTTACAGAGAACACAATTAGAAGGGATATTGCAAAACGCATTGATATACTGGCAACTACAGCAATCACAAACTTGTTTCTCTTGATGTTTGTTTATAAGGTAGAAGCATATATTTTAGGAACACTAAATCTTAAGTCATCAATGTAATATTGGAGAATCATGTCCCAAAAATGGTGGATCAAGAATAAAAATCTCATAAAGAAGTTTATAGAGAAGTAGGAAGAGTGTGGAACTTGACCAGGAAATGTACCTGGAGGCCAGAGAACCTACCTTTGTTTACAGAAGGAAATTACTAATAGTTATATGTGCTAATTAAGGTAACTTCCTATGTTTCAGAAACTACAATAATTAAGTCCTTTGCAAATATAATCTCACTTAACTCCTGTAACATGCCTATATGTTATGTGTTATTTTCTCATTTGTGAGAAACCAAGTTTAAAGAGATTAATTAATGTATCTAACATCTCACTGTTAGTAGCCATTAGGAGTTAATATTTGAAGAAATATCAGTCTTGAGCAGCAGCTGGTAAAGATGAACATAAAATCAAAAGATGTAAAAGTTCAGAAGTTGGGTTGATTTGTAAGGGAAATTTTAAGAGCACATGAGATAAAACACTAGGACAACCACCAAGTCCAAAGCCATTAGTATGAAGCACTGAAGCTTCAAGGCTTGATATTATGGAGGGAACTAGAGCTAGAAAGAGCTGTTCTGAGCAAGGTTAAAAATGGGGGAAAGGGAGGCAGGCCAAATAGCTCAGCGGATTAAATCACATGGCACATGGACCAGGGGTTCAATCCCTGGGCCTGCGGGTGCTGGCCCTGCCCCCAGGATGTGCTGAGATGACAGCTGAGACTGGATGTGGTGGCGCACACCTATAATCCCAGCTCTTGGGAGGTTGTAAACAGGCAGATTACTAGGAGTCTTTTTTAGTAGTAAGACCCTGAATACCCTGTAGACCCTTCCATGAAATACAAAATAAAACAAAACAAAACAAAACAAAAAAATGATGAAAGGGCTGGAACTCAGAAGGTTCTGGAAAAAGGAAGAGAGTCAGAGGTGATGAAGCTAGGTCGCTCCTGGCCAGTGAAAGCTCAGGCTGTGATCTCAGAATAAGGTACTACTAAATTAGCCAGGTTGCAATTTCTTCCTATGAGAACATGGTAGGGAATATTTATGAAGACCTGTGAATTAATTTATGTTCATATTGGACTTCATATGGTTGACTTTTAAAGCTAATTTATCATAGGATTAATCAGGTAGTCAACTCATCAATGGTAACTCTTGGAGAGTGTTTTCAGAAATCTAAGAAAATTCTTCCTTTTATTATACCAACTATTCAGTAATTTCTCTCTCCCTGAAGATATTTAAGTAAAAGAGAAACAGAGAAACAAGAATATTAAGGGATCATATTTTTTTTTCCTTTCAGCAAGGAAAATGGAACATTCTAAAACATTTTTGTTTCTTAAAGAGATAAATGGTTACTAGTGAAAAAGAGAAACTGATTTTTGTGTTTACAGTAATTCAAAGACATTAAAAGAAACCTTATGAAACATTTTCGCACTCATTTTTCTGAGTTGCAGTGTCTAGCACGTGATATTAAAATTCTGTATGCATATTCAAACATAATTTTCTTTCTCAAATGTAATAAGGTTAAGATTAATTTGGATATGTTCAGCTTAGTTTTCTCCTTGATGAGATGGAGACTGAATTGTAGACCTAGGTGTCGGGTGCTCACCATCGTGGCTGCATCCTTCCTGCCCTCTCCTGCTGTCTCACTACCACACGTAAAAGACAAGTTAGAAAAGAAAGAATAATCACCACTTTTACTTAGCTAATTTTAGCTATATAAAATTATAGGTACTGCGAACCATTTTTCAATTATTCTTTAGGCTATAAGTTCATAAAAGCAGAAAGAATAAAGCAACGCACTTTTTAATGGTATAATTTCAAAGGGTTATTACAAACATTTTGAAAACTCTTTTAGCTTTAAAAAATGAAATATGTGAGGTGTACAAAAATATGTACTATGTATGTAAATTATAATGAAAAATGCTGTGTAAATATCATGAAACTAGTGACCAGCTTACAAAATGGATCATAATCTTTGGCTTTTAAAATAACGTATAGTGGGGGAAAGGCCACAGCCGTGGTCACAGTGGTAGAGGGACCTGTGTGATTCTTACTGCCTGGCCAGGTGGGCCTGCTTGGTGAGGCTGCAAGACAGGAAAGTGAGCAGGCAGGCAGCACCTCTCACAAGGGCAGCCAGATAGTTCTCGATGTGCCCTCCACCCACACACTATGGCGTCCTCATACAGGAGCACACACCCTACATCCTCTGTTGATTCTCACTGAGGGGCAGCACAGCAAATCCACAAGGCTCTAGGTGACAGTGGGGACCACTTGCCCAGTTCCCAATGAAAGCCCAATAGTGTGGAACCAGAACTGGAAACCAACACAAACTGCCAGCATCAGGTGTTCACATAAACCATTTGTGGCCCATCGTCACAGTTCCTATGGTGGCTGCGCCATGGGCAGGCAGCAGGACACGTGAAAGCCAGCAGGGTCACGCTGATGGACTAATCTCTGCAAAATCTAAGCTACTTGCTGAGTAGCCACAGCTTGCCCGTATCTAGAAAGGGCAAACTCTCTGCCAAGGACACCAAGTACATGGGCTGCTTAGCATGGGAGGACAGGAAGTGACCACACATGGTCACAGGAAAGATTTAAAGTACAGCACTGATGTGTTCTTTACCACCACTGGGGGGAGGGTTTCTGGGGTCTACAGAGCCAACCTGCCGCACAGTCACTGTGTGCCATCCCGCCTCACCCTGTGTCACATCACTGAGCACTGTGCTTCAGGGAAAGCTTAGGGTACTTCAGGGACCACAGTTTTATCCCTGGCACCACATGCTGCACCAGCCCCACTACCAGGACAGGCTGAGCCAGCCATTTAAAAAAAAAAAGTGCCACAAACTTGTTAGAATTCAATGTGGATAGCATTTTTTGCCACCCTATCCCAGGGTGCCGGTGAATCGATCACCCATATCTTCAGACTCCGCATAGGCAGGACACCATGTAAGCCTTTAAGTCCTGAGGGATTGCAACAAGTGGATGAAAAGAATGAGGCTGTGAACAACAGAGAAAATATAGAATCTTCATCCAGCTTAGGTCTTCAGGACTTTTGACATGCTCCAAGCAATAGGGAGAGGAAATTATACAAAAGTACTGTTGGTTCAATTACAAAATACTGATCATAAGTATGTAATGAAAGCTGTGATAAAACAGTTTGCCAGTCTCCATTGGGTACAGACAGAGAAGCATGTCATGAAGCAGACACCTAATTATCCTTTTTTTTTGTTGGATTGCATTCTGGCTTTCAGACACAAAGCAAACTATTCTTTGTACTAGACGTTGTAAATGGCAGAGATCTAGTGTTTCATATGCAGCAACAAAAAAATACTTCCTGAAGAACATACCAGATGTTATCTGCAGAAATCAGTTTAGCATTCAATTATCTTAATGAGCCAGGGTTACTTCATAAACATTTGCAGTTTAGCAGTGGACTCAGAAGGGCACATTAAATTCACTGAATTCTGCCTGTATAAAGGACTACAGCTAGAAGCTATGACCAACACTTTCTGTGGTGCTCCTGATTTCCTAGCTCCAGAAATTGCAAGAGGAGAAGATTATGGCTTCAGTGTTGACTAATAGACTTTTACTAATGTTTGAGATGGGGGTCAGAGGGTCTCCATTTCATTTTATCTTGTTGACAGCTCTGATAACCCTTATAAAAACCCAACCAGTTATCTCTTGCAAGTTATTTGGTCAGAAAGCACACACACACACACACACACACACACACACACACACACACATCCTTTTGGCTGTCTATACTAGCTGCAAGTGTCCTCACCATTTTCTGAACAAGGACCATAAGGCACAGTTGCTCTTTCATCCTTAAACGGGACTTAATGATGGTCAGGAGCATCTATTCTTTGAAGGTGTTGACTAGAACAAAATGTAGCAGAAGGTAGTCCCTCTCTCTAAACCAAGTATTTCTGGGGAAATGGGTTTGGACAGCTTTGATCCTCAGTTTACTAATGAACCTGTCTGGGTCATACAACATGATAATGACATTATGAGGAACACTGATGAGTACGAACTTGTAGTCTCTGAGTATATCGAACACCTTTCGATGCATGAAGAAGAGAGGGGCTGATCCCCATTTTTCAAGAATGCAGTCTGATTATGTTCCATTTAATTTAATACATATTTAATACACATATTTAGCACAAGTGAATTTAGATATATTAATAGATTCTTATAGTCTATAATAGAAAATATTCAGATTTGTTGGAGACACATAGATTTCCTTTTGTAATTTGACTTAAGTAATGAGGAGACTCACTTTTTGTTGGAATCTTTTTTCTTTTTCATTTTGTAGTACCAGCGATAGAACTCAAGGCCTTATGATTGCCAGGCGGGTACTTATGCCACTGAGCTATCTCTCCAATGCCTAGACAGTCACTTTTTAACCCAACTTGTATACACATTCTTCCTCTTATTGAATGGAGACACAATAGTTAATAATTTTTCTTATCATTTACTCTTCAGGTAAACAATTTTTTTATGCTTACTACAGGGTCTACCTGCTTTCAGTATCCCAAGTGCTTGGATTACAAGTGCATGCCACTATACCCAGTCTCAATTGCCATCTCATCACACCCTGGCATTTGTGTCTGCCTAATCCGGTGCTTTGATCCACTGAGCTATCTGGCCAGCCCTGACAATTTGTCTTTTAAGTAGAATGTCTTGACTATGTTTCTCTCTAAAATACCCAGTTAATGTGGTCTTTAAAGAAATCCAAAAATAATACCAGTTTTGAATAAGTCTACTGAAAAGACATACATTCTAAGTTTTTTTCTTTGGTAGAGTAACACATGAAGTAGCTAGTAGAATTCACTGTAAGTGCAAAGTTTTTCAGACCAGTTTTTTTAAACTTTATGATTAGCAATTTAATTAGTTCCCAGATGTTGCATTCTTCTGTTTATTTTAGGACCATTTTATGCAAAAGGACTTGAA
>PVKN010037753.1:0-11179 GCA_004027915.1 Capromys pilorides
ACACCTAGATTGCCATCCTGGCTCTTGGATTGGCGTGCTTTAACTTCCTGTTGCTGTGGTCTATTTGTAGGGGCACAGCTTGCTTTCCAAGCCTCTCGGCCTGGCAGATACTGTAGCCGCTCTCAAGCTGCAGGCCTTGGTCAGGAGAGCTGGGCTGGGCCCCAAAGAACACCCATCTTTGATCCCACTGAGGACCAAAAGAGCTCATGTCAGAATGCACTGCTCTGTGCCTCTCCACCGACACCGGGCAGCCCTGACAGCTTGGCTCAGGTCATGCCCAGCTGGAGGAGTGGCTCAAGGACTGCACCAGATGCTGCACGTGAGCCTCTGCTCTGCACATGGGGACAGAAGGAGCTAGTGTCCGCAGAGTGTGGGCACACAATGGGCTGTGCCCCAGAAAGGGAGCAGTGTTCCCAACAACCAATATCTACCAGCCCCCAGGGCAGCTGGGAGCCAGGAGCAGCAAGAAAGGAAGAGCATTGTCGACCTGAGGACCTGGCGGCTGGCTAGAGGATGAAGCGGATTCTTCTGTGGGCTGTACGGCTCTGCAAGGCTGAGCCTCCTGCCAGCCCACTCCACATCCCTGAGGAATTTCAGTCCCAAACAGATGTCAATAACAGACAGCTCCCAGCTCACCCTGAGGGCCAGGCACTGGGGAGCACACGCCTAGGTCAGCCCTCAGAGACTCTCCAAGGAAATCAGGGCGACTCTGTGCCTGCTCCCAGATGAGACAGCTGAGCACCAAGAAGCTCTCCTGCAAGGCTGCATGATGGAAAATGCAGAGGCTGCTCTGCGCCAGGTTCAGGTGCCTTTGTGCAACCGCACAGTGCCCTTCTGACTTCTCTGTCCTGCAGGCTCATCCCACTGCCCAGGAGCCCTGGCAGCCGTGGAGCAGAGGCCAGGCCTCTCACTTGGGCTGTCACATCACCCTCACTCTCCCACCAGGATGCTCCCACCTGGGCACCGATCCATCTCTGTTGTCCCTGCAAGCGTCCTCCACCGCCTACCACAGAAATACCCTGGCAGCGCCTGTAGAGTGTGCTGTTGCATCCTCACCCGGGTCTCTGTCTCCAGCTCATCCCACACCTCTCACCCCTACCTGGAGCCACACTGGCCTTCTCTCAGTCACCTCCTTGCCTCACAGTCTTGTCACCCCAGTGCCTTCGCACTTACAGACCTCTCTGCTCAAGTCTCTCCTTGCACGCGCTCCTAGTCTCCTGTGCTTTCCCCCTTACTTCAGCTCAAGCACCAACTCTGGAAGGATCCCCCCACCCAGACCTCCAGGACTAGGTCAAGTCCCCCACGCCCCAGCACTCCCGGTGCTTCTTTGCAGCCCTCCTTCCTTATAAGTTCTTTTATTGAGATCTTAATTACACCACATCTTCTCATGCTGAACTACAGGTAGGGGAGGAGTTGTTTTTATTTTTCCTGTTCACTGTGGTTTTTTAGACCTTCCCATGGTCCCCAACATGGCATAAGTACTGGATAAATATTTATTGCTTTGTCCTTTAATTATGGGGACCCAAAGACTAAGAGAACTGAGGCCCAAGGACTTCACCAATGTGCACACGCAGGAGAGGAGCTCTAGCTCTGCTGGGCAGCAGCCACAGTAAAGTGGGAAACCGTGGGAGAAAGGTGAGTGGGAATGACCCAGGAAGCTCTCAGCTCTCCTGGGACCAAGCTAGGAGGTATTTCTGGAAGAAGGGTCCCTGGCTCATTTGATGTTGGCAGTCAAGAGTGCAGGGAGGAGAAGAGGATGGGGTGGTGTTGGCCCTGCCTGCCCAGAGGCCTGAGCGATCCCAGCAGAAGCCGCACATACCTGCTCGTCCACCTTGTGGGCAATGAGGGTGGCTCCTTCCTCCAGCTCTGCCACACTGATGGGCCGGACCCTGAGTGCCACCTGGCAGGGAAGATCAGAGCCCTGGAGTGAGGAGGAGAGGGCCATGCAAGCTCAAAGAGAATGAGATGCTCTCAAGATTCTGGCCCCAGAAAGTGTCCAGCTGTGCCAGCCTCCTTGGTCCTAAAGAGTCACCACCATTGGCCAGGGCCCAAGTCAACAATTCCACAAGTGTCTGGCTCTGCCTGAGTCTGGGAGTCTCCCAGGAGCAAGTCCCTCAGGGACAGCCCCAGGGGAGAGCACTGTCTGCCTCATTCACAAATGCAAATTAAACACCAGGCTTGAACTTGAAGCTGGGGGCACTGGTACAGCCCATCAGTGCCTGTGTGAAGGATGCGCTTCAGGTGCAGACACTGCCCAGGGCCGGCGCTGGGACATGGGGCCTGGCACAGAAGCTCAGGTATCTTCCCTGCATCACCCTAGCAGCCTGTGACCACAGGCCTGGCCCAGGAGAGTGTCACCTGAGGCCGCCTCTTTCTTCTGTCTGTTGCTCAGTCAATGAGACAGTCTTCTCCCTGAGCTAGAGCTCCTCGTGATTAACATAAGGGAGGCAGAGCAGACTTCTCAGGCTGATCAAAAGGACACACTTGTCAGGCATTTGGGGGTGCTAGCAGGGGACTCCTCACTTTCAGAGGCACCTGCGTTCCCTGTCTGTCGCATCACCTTTGTCTCAACCCCACGCAGGAGGGCAGGGCCCCTAGCTTGGCCAGGCATCAAGCCAGATGTGAGCATACTTTATTTGGAGTAAGTCATTTTTCTCTTTTTCTTTGTGCCAGAACTAGGGCTTGAGCCCAAAGGCACTCTACCCCTGAGCCAAATCCCAGCCTTTTTCATTTCTTACTTTGAGATAGAGTCTTGCCAAGTGCCCAAACAGGACATAAACTTGTGATCTTTGTGTCTCAACATCCCGAGTGGCTAGGATTACAGGTGTGTGCCACCACGCCTTGGCAGAATGTTTTCACAGCAGCCTACTTCTGATGCCAGAGAGTGTATTCCAGAGCCTGGGGGCTGAGTCCATGGCTGCCCTTTGGAGAAGCGAGGGCACCCCACAGAGGCAGGGTATGGAGCATCATAATGCCCTAGTCATGGTGCCCCCACTGACAAATACCAGAGGCCCATTCCCAGATCTCAGATGCTAGAGGTAGGGAGAGAAAGACCCTCCACCTACCTGGGTCTAGCAGAGGACTTGGGGTCACCTGGCCTCCCGTTATTGCTCCAGCATGGCTCCACCGGTGACCAGGAATCTCTACCTTTGGCCTCTACCTGTCCCCTCCCTTCTTTCCACTTTCTCCTCCATTCCAGCCCCAGGTCTCTAGGGGTTGTGAGGTGGCTTCTGAAGTACTGAGTCCTGACTTGGACAGTAGCCATATGGCAGCCCATCGGCCATCGGCTTCCTAGCCCATCCTGACTGACCTGGGGCCAGAGGCTCTTGTCTTCCTGTGGGTGTACTCAGCTCCTTCCAAACTCTAGATGGGCCATGCTGAGTACCCTGGGGTTCACCTTCTCAGGGGGGCGGTCAGATCGCCCAAGATCAGGCAGCTGGCTCCAAGCAGACACTCTTCAGACTCTGGGGTGGGTTGCTCTGGGGTGTGGGGTTGAAGATAGGCTAGCTTTCTAGACTAAAAAAGACCATGGGCTTGCCAGGACTTGGGCAAGGGGTCTCTGTACTGTCTTAGCTCCTGTCCCTTGCTGTCCCCTTAGTGGACACTGTTGGAGGCTGACTGAGGTTTTCAGGTTCCCAGCGTTGTGGAGGGGGTGAGCAAGAGCTCCACAAAGTCTTACCATGAGCTGCTGGTCCTTGGAGTCCCCACAGTCCTTCATGCTTGCAGCAGAGTCGAGGGGCTCAGGCATAGCCCAGCCCACCTCTGCCAGGTGTCTTGGGTCACTAATGTCTTTTCTGCTGTGGCTGTTGCTGCTGCTGCTGCTGCTGCCGCTCCTGCTGCCTGACAACCTGAAACCAACAACTAGCCTGGCAGCCAAGTGCTGACCAGGAGGGGAGGCCTGGGAGGTGGGGCTTGGCCTGCCCCGCCCCTTGCACCACCCACCCCCTGCTGACTGGGCTGGCCACCCCACCCTGGAGCCAATAGTCCATTCAGGAGCTCCAGGGCTGCTGCCCACACCTCCCAGCTTGCACCATGTCCCACCCATAGCCCTTCAAGGTGCACCCACCTGCCCCTGGCTTGGCACGGGCACAGGCAGTCCCTCTGCCAATGACTTTCTACACCTGCTGTCTCTTGTCTCCAGGGCAGCAGCTGGCAGCCTCGTGTCTCCATAGGCGCTCCAGGGATCACGACTGTGGCTCCGGTGTCTAGGGTGGGTGCAGTGACCCCGGGCCCAGTGGCACAGGGTTTGGGAGGGCCCTGACTGCCTGCCCATGTGTTGCAGGGGGAGCATCTGGATTAGCTGCCATGTGTTACAGAGGGGCCACCCTCCCCACTAACAGAGGAAGCCTGTTCCTAAATGCAGAATGGAGCTCGGAATAAACAGCCCAGCTACCTGTGTAGCCTATGCTGCTCAAGGAAGATTAAATCAAAAGCCTGGCTCAATGGGGCATAATTATAATCCCAGCAATGAAAAGTTCAAGCCCCGCCTGGAAAACTTAATGCCTTAATGAGATACTGTCTCTAAATTTAAATATTAAAAAGGAAGCGAGGGCTGGGGATGTAGCTCATTACAAAGGCCCTGGATTCCATTTCTAGCACCACCATAAAAAAAAAAAAAAAAAGCAGGGGGGAGGAGGGCTTCCTTCTTGATTACAATAACAATGATTACTCTATGATGCACCAGAGAGCACAGAAGTGGAAACATTCCTGGTCCCAGGAGGCCCCAGCAAACAGGATTCTGGGCCCAGCTCTGCCCCTAGCTTGCCAACCATCCAAAGCAGGGTTTCCCACTCCTTGGGCCTCAGTCTCCCAAATGCTGTAGGATTGCTCCTGACTCTTAGGGTCCATCTTTTGTGTCCTCTGCTCCCACTGAAGCAGAGCACAGAACCCATGCACAGTTCTGGGGGAGAACCTTGGTGAGGTTCCCATCCCACTGGAGGAGCTGGGAAAGACAGCGATCACGTCCCTTGGTACTGTCTCAGACACCTGGCACACAGCCAGAGACCGAGGGTGGTGCCAGCTGGAGCCCTGGGACTGGCTTCACGAGCTGCCCCTGAAGAGCTGGTGTTGGAGAAAGTTATTATTCCTGAACAGCTCAGGAAACAGTAGGCGATGTTGAGCTTGATAAGCACATGAACCCAGAAAAGCCTCCTGCAGAATTCCCAGGATTGTCACATTCTCTGCCCAGGCTGCCCACAGCCTCGTGGGGTGGTGCTGCAGTGAGGAGCAGGTACAGCTTCAGGACGTGTGGTGAGTGTGTTTTAGAGTCACAGTGCAGGTGGGTGAGCCGCGGAGGCCCCTGGCCAGTGCTGCTACGCACTACTATTTTCTACATGGACAAGTCCCACCCAGAAGCACCCACTGTGGTTGGCGGGGGAAACAATAAGAAGCTTCTAGCAACATGTCTCAGCCCCTCTTACCTGGGACACTCATCACAAAGGCCATCTCTGCTCTCAAATACTTCCCTCTTCACCTTCATGCTTTAACCAATGAAACCACTGCCCCCATAGGCTCACAGCCTAGAGCCACTTTTCTTCCTCTTCTCCCTCACCCTGGCCTTCTTCCATCCCATTGCTCTATATCAGCCTCTCCTCCCTTGCCTGAAAACCTCTCAAGCATGACAGAGCCATGGTGAGCTCCGGGAGGAAGGGCCCTGGGCTTGTGCGTGCCGAGCAGGTGCTCCTCGCGCTGGGGTTCTGTTCCAGAAGCTGATTCTGCCCCATTGCTCCTATCCCTCCCGTCCATCCCTACTGCCGCTGCCCACGGGATGGGACTTTGCAGTCTCTCATCTACACACAGCAGCTGCCTGGGCTCTTTCCCTCCTATTCCCACCTACTTCCCCAATCCTCACTGTTCTCAAAGACAGAGCGCCCTCGTTACCTTGCTTGAAGTTCTGCCGTGGCTCCCCGCTGTTTCTGCATGGAACCAGACTTTAGTCTGTGGCTTTTTCTCATGTTCTCCTGCCAACCTGCTGTGGACAGTCTGGCCATAGGTGGTCCTCTGGATGAGCCGCTCCCCTCTCTCACCCTTGCGCTTTGCCAGTACTGCTCTGTCCCTGAGGGTCCCTTTTCTGGATTTGTCCAGCATCTCCTTCAAAACTCATTTTAGGTGTCACCTGCTCTTAACTTTAGAAAAATGCCTGTCCTGTGGTCCACATGAGTCCCCTAGTCCACGTGATTCTGGTGGAGCTCATCACAGCACCCATCTCACCCCTGCCATGGCAGGAAGCCTGAAAGTCATGCACACCCTTGGTCACAGTGATCAGCCCTAGAAGATGGATACGAATCTGGCCAATCCGAGCCTTTTCCTGGGCTGCTGCTGCACTGGGAGGGAGGAGCTCTGTCCACCTTTAGTATGACTGCTGAGGGGACTGCAGGCTAGAGAGGCCTGGACCATGTCTAATCCTCACCCATCTAAAGGAAAGAGCTGCACTATCACAAAACTGAGATCAACTCAAGCAAAGGAAAGAGACAGAGACAGAGACACAGACACAGAGAGAGACAGAGAGAGAGAAAGAGACACAGAGACAGAGAGACAGAGACATAGATAACATCACAGGAGTTGTTGGCTCTAGCCGCACCTGAGAGCAGTCTTCTGAGTGTCTTGAGGTCTCCACAGAATTTATATATGTCCTTTCTTCACTTGAGTGTTATTTGTTTTGTTTTGTTTTCATTTGGTTTTGTAGTGCTGAGGATTCAATGCAGGTCCTTTATGCTGGGTTACATCCCAGGCTTTTTAAAAATTTGTTTTGAGATACTCTTGCTAAGTTACTGAGGCTAGCCTCAAACTCACAACTCTCCTAGCTCAGCCTCCCCAAGTGCTGGGATTACAGGCATGTGCCATCACTCCTGGCTGTAGACTTCAACTAGTTTGAGTAGCTTTCTAAACATTCTACAACAAGCCTAGGAGTGTGTGCAGCTCGGGCACCATGGGACGAGGTCATCTTCCTTTAGAACACTCACTGCTGAAGCTCAGCAGCCTCTGCCCAGTTGTGCTGGGCCAAGGGACAGGTGATACGTTGGTGTCACTATTACAAGGCCTGGTGAGGATTCAGTCAGTGCATGAGTCAAGAGTCAGCAGGGCAAAGCCAGCCAGGCCATGGTGGCCCCACCTGAGACTCCCAGGCACACAGTTAAGGTTCCTGCAGACGGTCTGAACCTCCGAAGCCTAGGACTTAAAGGCTCCGAGGTCACCCTCAAGGTTCTTCATCAGCCCCAGGGACCCAGGTCTGGTGAGCACCTGCCACCTGACAAAGGCCACGCTGGGGGCTGAACTTGCAATGTTATAGCTGAGCTTCACAAGGGTCTCATTTGACCTTGGGACCATTTAACACAGAGAAGCCAAGGATCTCTCTGCAGCTTGGGGCCAAACTGCTTGTGCTGAAGATCATGAAAACCTACTTGGGATCATTGTCTGAGCTCACTGAGATTTTCATTTATTTTCCAAGCCTACTTTTCTATGGAAAAAGCCACTCCATCTCCCACAAACTCACCTTCATTTGGAAACCACGGGCTTCCACGACCTCTGGGCATGCTCTAAAGCCCTCCAACCCTCTTAGTGCCTAGCTGCACACAGGCTTGACTCCCACGCTCTAGAGCTTGGGAGATGAAATGGAAGATGACTGAGGAAAAGAAAATGCGGACTGCGATTTTCCTCTAAAGAACCCTCAGCATCCTCTTTAATTGGCTTGCGGTTCTGATATTCAGAGGATCCCGGGAGACAGATCATCTAGTGGCTCCTTGAAATGTCTAGGACTTGCCATCAGGACTGAGGGCTGTGTTGGGGGCCATCTGGTGCCCCTCAGGGAGGGAGGTGGTAGACTTTGAGCACTGACTTTGAACCCAATGGCTATGTGTTTACTCTGCCTACTAATGCAGGTGACAGAGGCCCACAGAAGTAAGCAGTGCTGTAGCCATTGCTCCACCCTATTCCAAGCTCCATTTCTGTCCTATGGCACTGTGCCATCCTCTCCCCCTCTCGCCCAGATGCAGGTTCCTCGAGGGCAACCCGTGTCTGATTTCTTGCCACTCTATCGCTCTTACCTGGCTCAGGATTTAGTGAAGGCAGGAAGCACCCAAACTGGGTTCTTCGATGGATTAATTGATTGATTACACTGATTTTATCAGACAGGGTCTCACTAGCTTGCGCAAACTGGCCACAAACTTGATGTCCACCTGCCTTAGCCTTGCGACTACTGGGATTACAAACATGGACTCTTGTGCCTAGCTGGATTCATTCTTACCCTGCCTATAAGTTCCAAGAATACACAGCTAAGGAGCAAAATCATGCACTTATATGCACAGGATGCCTAAGAACCACCAAAATATTTTTCACATTGAGGATAGCAATGGATAACACTAAAATTATGCTTGGAATACCTGTCATTATGTCTTTTAGATTTGTGTTACTTCTAATGTAACTTCAGTTACTGCTATATTCTCCCTCAAATCAATGATTGGTTTACAAGATAAAAAAAAGATTTGATGGTAAAAATATGTGATGCAACAACTATTGTTAATTTGCTGTTCTTATTTTGATAATAAGTACCATATGTATTGTTTTATATTTAAAAATTAAAAACAAATACACAGCTATCTGCACTTTTCTGTCAGCTGTTAGGCCCTCAGCTCCCAGATGTCTTTGTCCTTGGGGTTCAGGATCCAGAGTGGACTCCAATAGGCTTTAGCATCACCTGTGGCCCTCCTTGGCCATCAGGGCCACTCCTGTTGAGGGAGCACCTTATTATGTTACCAACGATGGACAAGAGGGTCCTTTCCAGGATCCCGCACAGGAGCCCAGTACCCTACTACTGCATGGAAGGGAAGGTGACAGTGACTTTCCCAGGGGCTGCAACTTGGTTGGCTAAGGAGAAAATGTCAAAAGAAGGGGTGCTCTCTCCTCGCAGGTGCACACATGTGGGGAGGACAGAACTGGGCTCTGGACCCAAGTCTGGGCTGCTTCTGCCACTTCCCAACAGTGTCCCCGGCCCGGCCCATCTTTGCATTCCCCAGCACACATTCCACACCCACGGCTGTGGGGTTTTCCAGATGCTCTGGTTCTTCATGGAGGCACTGATTTTGTTTTGCTCTCTTTGGATGGAAGTAAGCACCAGGCACCTGGCGACCGACGTTGGTGGGAGAGCCTGGTAGGAGTCACGGCTGCAGGTCAGGCAAGTGCTGAGATCGTGCATCCTCTGATGGCTGCTGTCTGCCCCCTCCTCTCAGCTGCAGCCTGTTCTCCAACTCCACCCCAGCACAGCAGCATCCTCTGTACACAGACCCCAGCAGATAGCCCCCTTGACAGGACCAAAGGTCTAAATCTGAGAATAGCACAAGAATGTGCTCCAGCCCTGGAGTGGGCGGTGCCCACCCTCATGGGAGCTGACACGGCGACACGAAGCTTGGACCACTTGGTTTGCACAAAGTCTCTCAAGCTGGAGTTTCCCCCTGCAACTCTACCAACATTCTGAACAGGACCATTCTGGGAGGTGGGGACTGTTCAGTGCCTCAGAGGATGCAGATCAGTGTCCCTGGCTTCTGCATACCAGATACCCGGAGCTTTGTCAGCCCAAAATGTTCCCAATGGTCCCACTGGGTCAAAATCACCACTAGCAGCAAATCTGTGCCCCGTCACCTGCCACATCCATGACACATGCACTCTAGATAGTGACATCACCCCTGGTCTCTGTAACAGCCAGGCACCAATGAACGAGACCCATGATTACTGCGTGTACCAAGCTGCCCTCAAGCTTATGAACTGTTCCGTTGAGCTTCGCCTTCAAGGCACTTCATGCAGTGACAGCCCAGCCCTTTGCCCGCGTGGGGGCCCCAGGGGTTCTGGGCAGCTCCCACTCTCCCAGGGCCACACACTGTTGACTACTGTGCAGGACAGGAAGTGAGCTATGCGGGCTCCCACCCCTCAACTGCTCTTCTGAACTTCTGTGTCCTGCTCTGCAGTGTGAGGTCAGTCAGAGCATGAAACCTCCAGTGACTCTGGAGAAGAGTGACGTGAAAGAGACAACATGAGCGCTTGGCGCAGGAGCCAGCTGCTGGCGTGGTTGCTGATAATTTAATGGAAGCAGAAGAAGAAAACAGAAAGCATGTGGGTGCTGGCTCTGGCTGCCCAAGCGCTCAGGGGCTGTGGGCTGGCACAGGCTCCGAGGTCTCTGATGAGACTGTGTAGAAAGCACTCAGACACTTGCTGCTCCTGATCTGTCGGTGGATGAGGAGGGTGCGGAAGGAAGAGAAAATACCTTCTCCCATCCTTAGGGCTCCCTGGGCCTGTGTGGCCTGGTGAGCCTGGGTTGAGGTTGAGAGGTTCTCAGAGAATGACCTGGCTGGAAGCCCAGGAGAGTGGAAGCCCAGGAGACAGCCAGGACCAAATCCAAAAGCTGCGGGGTCCCCGTGGGATGGGGTCCCTGTGGTGCCAGCACAGGGACCAGCCTGGCCGCTTGTATTTCTATGAGGGGCTGCACAGGACCGGCATCATCCAGTGTGGGCCTGAGATTTGTAAGGTGGGGTGCCCTGTGTGACCCCCCTCTCATGCTTTGAGGGAATGCTCAGCACCCACTTGTAAGGTAAGAGCAGGACAGTACCAGGAAGGCACAGGAGGGACACAGGAACAGCACCACAGCCAGGGCCAACTTAGGCTGACTTCTCTTCATCGCCACCTTCCTCTTCTCCAGCCTCCTCTCCTTCCGCCTCCTCCTCATCTGGCTCCAAACTTCCTTTCTTTGGCTGAGGAAAAATAAAGACTCATGTTGCTGAGGGGAAGGGCTTCTCCACTCTCCAGAAGCAAACCTCGCATGGCTGAAAACAGCGACTGCCTGAGGCCTGGAGAGCCAAGTGCCCTGCTGCCACCAGGTCCAGACTGGTGAGGGCCCAAGGATGCTGAGGCTAGCAGGGCAGAAAGTGGGCAGGACCTAGGGAATGGACAATCCAGCATCTGGTGCATGCAGACTGGGTGTCCTTGGGCCAGCTCTTTCTGGGCCCGTTGGCACCTTCCTCATGAGGCGGACATGACGCATTGTGGGACTGGGCTAGGATTAGGATCACTGGGCTTAAAGGGAGGAAAAATGTGGCCAAAGCACAGGCCAGATCTTCCTAGGCTCAGCTTCCTTATTTAGAATGTTTGAGTGGATATAGCTCAGCAGTACAGCGCTTGCCTACCATGTGCAAGG
>PVKN010037754.1:0-11187 GCA_004027915.1 Capromys pilorides
TAATCAAAAAACTAAAGGCCCACAAGGTCCTTCCTGATTAAATTGTAATCTTGGCCTGAGCAGGTAAAAAGTTATTATATAATGTGATGTAAGAGGTATTACATAATCCAATTCCTTTCCATTAATACAAATTATTGATTTTGCCACATTCCATGGTAACCAACAACAAAAACATTCTAGTGCTGCAACAGCCACAGAAGTTTTATAAAGTGGATTATTTTCCCAATGAAAACACTCTTCATAACTGCAAAAAAAGTAATCTTCGAAGTCTAACAGAGGGACTAACACATACTAGTCAAAGAATTTTTATCATGTGCAATTCCCTGTTCTAAAATAGCTACAAGCCTGGGACTACTTTATTAATGATAAACATATACAAATTTCCAATCTTAATTGTTTTAAAATTTAAGAAACCAGTATTTTTTCCTGGTACTAGTGATTGAACCTAGAGCCTTTGATTTGGCTACATACCCAGTATATTTTTAAAACATTGTGATAAGATCTCATAAAGTCACTAAGCTGCCCAGATGGGGCTCAAATTTGTACAAGGCCAAATTTGTACTACATATCAGCCTCTCAAGAGTTCTGGAAGATACCAAGCTTAAACTCACATGTCTGCATTACAAATAGTATTTCCAAAAATTATTTCCCAGTTTCAAAATTATAACATCAAAATGTTCAATCTAGATATGTACACTATAATACAACTGATTTATTCTCTTGGTTAAGAATTTTCCAAGTTTTGCTAAATATCTTCTAAATTACCAAACAGTTACACAGAACTATTTGGTTTATGCCGACTCTTAAAAAAACACTTGCACATTTTTATAGTTCTATTTTTGGAATTAAAACAATACTTTGAGCTTGCTAAGCATTACTTGCAAAATTAAACTTCAATGTAAAGGAAAATAAATGCAAGACAAAATATGCATTACACACACGAAGTACTACTGTTCTTGCATTATCATGAATATTCATAACTTCAAGATAAAAGCAGATAAAGCTTAAGTAGAATAATGACTACCAGAGGCTGAGAAGGGTATGCATAGCTGATGGGGTAGAGGTGAGTAAAGAAAGGTTAAATTTGAGCTGTGTTTTCTGTATGCATGGAGATATATTGAACCCATTAACATGCACAATTCATGCATACAACAAACAAAATACAAATAGGAAAATCAAACAAAAGAGATATAAGGCAAAAAGGGGGAGAAGTGCCAGAGATGGGTCAAAGATGCAATTATATCTCACCTCACTCCATATACTTTTAAAAATATCCTTCCTATAATCAGCCATATTTTCTAGAGAAAATGGTAACAATTGTGATTCCATTTATGACTCAACAAGTACCAAATGAAACAAATTTTATTAGGAAAGACAACTAAAAAACGTAAAAATGATAAAATGATATCCATGGCTTTGAAACTAGGATACTTTATCAAATAAAATACATTCTGAGAAAATAATAAAAAATATAGATTCCTTTATCATGGTTTAATATTAGAAATTATTGCCCTCTGCTTACCAATTATACTCTGAAACATCTGGAACATCTAAAACAAGGTAATTACTGAGCATTGCATGTATCCTTTGTTGTCAAACTAAAGCATAAATGATTTGAAGTTTCATCTTCCTCCACTGAAAAACAAAAATGAGTATGATATAAATATCAAGGGTCTCATTTTTTCTTTTTTTTCTTGTTTTCATGAAATATGGTATATTCAATATGGGTATTTTTATATCCAAATATGGATAGTTTTAGGACATGAAATATCAAAAAACAGAATCTAAAAACTGAAAAATGACATCTTACCTTTTAAGTTTTCTGATACAGTTTTTCCACTAACACATAATGCTTTTTACTTGTGTTATCAAGTCCACTGTCTTATTTTCCTGTATTCCATCAGTTGACAGTTTTTTAAAAATGTTTTCAATCCAACTGGTGCTACTTTTCAAGCAACTGGGCAGTTCCCAACATGAAGCTGCACCACATGTGTCAACTTTAGTGGTACCTTGGGTATTATGCTTCCCTCTACAAACTTTATTTTTCAGTTTTAAATCTCTAGAATGTAATTTGTCACTTGTACATCTTCTCTTTGAGAGGAGTCTATAGACTTCTTTGGTCTTCAAAGTTTTCCATGTTTTTAGCTTTTGTGTCTTGGTGCACATACAACTCATATTTTCTTTTTTGTCACAATTTTGATTTAATAATGGGCAAACAGCCTTACTCTGTAACTTACATTGGATTTTATTACATCCAGTAACAGTAACAGCATTAACATCAGCTGAATCCTTAGAATATACTACAAGTCCAGACCCAACTAGTATGTCTGCCAAACTCTTTTTCTCATAAATGACATCTACTTTCAGTTTTGTCTTAAAATCACATTCCCTAAACTGAAAAACTAGGCCTGGTATGCTTAGAAAACTATTTAAAATGCTTTTAGCTTTTTCATTCCAATGTTTCCCTGTAACAGGTAAAATGTCACGTAAGATACATGGATAACTTAATCTTGGAAAATTCAAAAGCTCCTCAGGAACAACTTTAAGATTGTTTCTACCTGAATAAGGTATATAAAAAGAAAACCCATAGTCAACCAACATAAGCAGCAAAGATCTATCAGAGACTTCAGAAATTTCTACTCTATTCCACTGATCTTCTATTTCACACTTGAACAAACAACTAGAACCAGGAATGATGAGCTCTTGAGGTTAATGTAAGTAAGGTTTCTGGTAGATCAGAAAGCAATATAAACAGATACTTCATTGTGTCAAAAAAATCTTCTAACTGAACATAGAAGTTTGACGGATCAGAAATAGCAGTGGCAATACCACAATATTGTCCACCATTTTGAAGTTGTGTCCAAGCAAATGATCTTAATCCACATGATGACATAAGAGCCTGAGATTCCATGCTGAAAGTTATTCCTGAAGACTGAATTTTATTTTCTTCAATCTGAATTGTAGTTGGACTGAAATATTCTAAAAGTAGCATACCATCGATCAAAATATCTGCTTCCTAAGCAGAGTCCAAATATTTCAGGAAAAGAATGCTTACTTCCAAATGAGCAAATAAATACACAATGGACTCAAAGAGCCTGCTCTTAGAATTTTCAAACCAAATCCATTTACAAGGCACAGCTTGCCTTGGAATATTTTTCATTTCTTTACAAAGTACCTTGGTATTATTTATAGGCACTGTTTCGTACCTACCATAATCTACTAAAAAAAAACAAGCACATTTTCATTGACACATTTTTTTCTACTTTTATTCAATACCACTTCAAAGTTTGCTTAGATTTTGCCAAATATTCTAAGTCTTCTTTAATATTTTCCACTGATGAGGCACTTTCTTCTTCTTTAGTAATTAATACAGTTAAATCTGATAAGATTTTTTTATTTTTTAATAACTTCACATAAAATCTCCCACTCTTTGAAACACAAAGAATTTTAGCTTTTTCAAGTTGTCCAGGTTTTAACTCTTCAAAGGGAATTTTAACCAACTGTTGGAAGGAGGATGGAAGGACCAAAGACTCTTCACACTCATTTGATCTTTCTTTTATCTTTTCATTATCTTCATCAGAGCTCACATTTTGAGTGACAACCCAAGGCACTTGCAATGCTGTCTTCTGTGGTTTCCAGTGTATTCTCCATTTAAGTAGTTTAGTGAGGACACACTTTTTATCACAAACTATGCTAACTTCCCATTTCTGGTCATGCTTTTTCAAAAATTCACAAGATACTATTTTTTTACTTACTATTGAGGCAAAATAACCCATAATTTTACTGTCCCATGTTTCAGCAGACTCATTCCATTTTATTCCACTGAGAAAAGAATGGATTCCAAGCTGAGGAATAGTTAGGAATTCTGTCTTCAGTTCATAAATTTTAGATCTGTTCACTACTGCAGTATTACCATAATCAACAAATTCCACTTCAAAGGTATTTTCTGGCAAAATTTTCTTGATAACTGCTCTGTAAATGGCACTATCACCAGAGTGCTCTGCAACTATAAGATCATTCACCAATAGCTTAACTCAGCTTTGTTCTTTCACTCTATTTCCTCTTCCATTGAGAGCATCTGCAAGTTTGATGATAACCTTTTCATTCTCAGCAAGCTAAATATGAAAACTTTCTAGATTATTGATTCTGGATACATACCCTTTTACTTGGACATTCAAGGAGATTTTTGGTTTAGGAAAATCTTTCATCTGTGGTCTAATTACACTAGATGGATTTTGTAAGATTGCTTGATTTAATTCTCTGATAAATAACTATGATCTAAGCTTTACTGATTTTTGCCATACATTTTCATTAAGAACATATTCAGACACTTGGATAATTTTTATGTTTATCGTCAAGTACATCGTTCAACAACTTCACTTTGTTTTTGAACACTGGTTGAACTGGTTGAACAAACTGGTGGTTTCAAAAGCTTGGTATCTGTATTGGGACACATTAATTGATCTATTTTCTTCTTAGAATATGTTGCTAGGCTTCTTTTATTTACCATACTATGGTGATAGTTATATTCTAGTGTGCCTTTCTGAAAAGGAGTGAGTCTCTTATTTAAGTTATGACTCTTTGCCATATACTGTCCTTGCTCAAACTGTTTTTTCTCATAAGTATGAAGCAACATTTTAATTTTCTGATTTACATGTTGACATCCATCATATAACTCTATACCAAACTTGCCATTTGATTCCCTGGACAGTATCACTGCTTGTAATGACTTTTCCAAAAACTTGTTTTCAAACCAGCTATTGATTTCTTTGGGAGTCTCTACATCCCTAAGATCTGATAAAAAACATTTAACAGCTTGCATAGGTGTAAACAGTAACTCCAGAAACTCATCTGAAATAGCCATCAGCATATTTTTTTTCACTAACTGTTGATTTCCAAAGTCCACAAAATACACTAGAAATTCAGATGATGAACCTGTTGGTTTTGCTAATACTCTATATGAAAAGCCATCCTCTATATACTTAGAGATACACAATCTCATTTTACTAGGATCAAACATTGGGTGACTTTTTAGGCTAATCATCTCTATGATTTTTGTTTTTAGTATCTCTAGATCTTTGTTATTTCCACTAAGCTGACAATAAAACTTTTGTGGACTACATATGTGAGATATATGTACTACTTCTTCACTTCCAATTTTTATATTAAAGGAAGAGTAATAGTAACTGTGCAGGCTAATTGAAGAGGACAATGGCAATGACAATGTGCTATACTGCACAGACCCATTAGAAGTAAGAAATTCTTTTGCACTACTAAATGAAGACTGTAAATCAACTAAATTATATAAAATGTTTGGCTGTATAAGAACTAGGGCATATATTATGCATGTCAGTATCCCTTTAGATGAAGAAATAAAACGTCCAAAATCTCTAGATGCTTTTTTTGTCCAACAGAATGATTTATAACTAACTGGTTCAAGTAAATGGCTAAGACAACATCTGAAGGCTTGGCCTTCTAAAAGAAGAAAGTATGGGTTAATGGCACAAAGATCTTTAACTGAAACTCATTCATGATAACCATAGTCCACAAATACTACATCAACTTCTTTGTTTGGTACTTGAGTCAGGACAGCAGCTCTACACCATTTCCCATCTTTTGGATATTTAGCAATATAAGCAATCTGCCCAAACTGGTAAGGATCATTATAAATACTATAATAACTCTGGATTTCTTCCATCAGTAATTTTAGGTCTTCTAACTTGCACTGGAGCTGGCATGAAAAGTCAATTGGGCCACAGAAGTGAGAGCATCTAACTTAAAGAACCATTCCGGGTTTAAACACGTGCTCTTTATCAGGCCTTGATGAATCAGGTTCCAAAGACGAAATGAAAGGATTTTTTAAATCTAAAAAATTAACACATTGGGAGTTAAACAAAGTTATTTTCTTCCAACTTACCTGAAAGGTGCTTTTTAAGTTGAGATCTTCCAAGAAGGGCAGATGTGACATTCTTAATAGTGACTTTCCTTTTAGATTTTAAATTTAGCACTGAATATTCAGTTACAGATTTCGGGAAATGTTCTGGCTCTACTTCCCAATATTTTGCATATCCAGCTTCTGCCATAAGAGATACAACATCAATATTTTCTGAGGCTTCAATACTCTGAATGTTTACAGTGTACTTGTCTTCTTTTTTTCTTATAACTTGAAGCAAAATTTCTTTTTTCAAAACAATTTTTTTAAAATAATCAACTGCTGCCTTTACCCATAATTTTTCAACAGGAATTATATGTGCAAGTGAACAGCACATTGCTAAAGCAGGCAATCCACAAAATTCTGGAAGCAAAATTTTCACATCAAAGAAAGCTATGGAATCAGTATTTCCATAATCTAAAAAATAAACATTAATCTTACAATCATTAATTTCACTGATGAGAGCTCTGTAAAAGTATCTGTCCTTGCTGTATCTAGCACAACATAACATTCCAGGTTTAGGATTTCTTAGAATCAGTTCATCATTTTCACATGAATTATAACATCTGTTTATACTTTTCATTATATCTTGAAACTCATTGTGATGGTCATTAGTACGAACCCAAAAAGTTGATGGGTCTAATACATACGATACAAAAGCTATGTAGGCAGTTTTCACCTCCATCTCTACAGTTTTTAGAGAATGTACTTTTAAAATATCACTTTCATTTAGACTATCTACTGATTGTTCAACATTTCCAACAAAACTCTCAATGGCAAAGTTGTTTACATCATAAGCACCCGGCTCATTCAAGATGTTGGAGATATCTGAACCAGATACTGGACAAAATATTTTTGTGTCTACAGTCTTTGGAAGACATTCAGAATTAACTACAGACTCTTGAGTCTGTAATGTCACATAATACAAATCTTCATCCTTATTAAACTTATTGACATATGCATATACTATTTGTCCCAACAAGGCCTGTTTAAATACACTCAGATGAACTTTTCTTGCATCACTATCTGAACTGTGAAAATATGTCAGGGAACATGGAAATGAAAATAATGGTACTAAACTAAAATCCTGTTTCAGTTTCTTTATATGAATTGAGGGGATAGCCTCACTGCTGCCATAATCCATAAGCCAAATTTTTACTTGATTATCGGGCAAGAGTTTCTGAGGAATTCCTCTGCACCACTGTCCATTTCTGCTTTTGGCAACATAAAATAGTCCAAAATCATCACAGTTGGGACTAGTTTCTTGACCAATACTATCATAATGTAAAGTCATACATCCTGTCAGGTTTTCTAGATCTGGAATCCATTTGACCAACTGACAATAAAATTTACTTGGGCTCAATGCAGATGATATCCTTACTCTCTCCAAACTTCCTACTGATAAAGATGGCTGCAAATTATCCAAAATATGTTGAATGTCATGTAAATTGTCATAATCACTTAATGAAAACTCAGCTCTTTTATATTGTAATAAATCTGGCATTTGTTGAGGGAATTCTTTTAACATTTCCACAATAAGACCAAATGAATCTCCATCAATAAATCTTCCTAATTGTAATTCAAGTGTCCAGGATATAACTTGTGGCACTTCAAGAAGAATCATTTGCAGAGGCAAAATAGCCTGCACATGGCCTTTCAGTTTTACTCCTACTAAAGACCTGAAATAATTCAAAGCCTTACAAGACCATTTTTCTCCAACAGGAAGAATGTTGGCAAAAATACCCAACACTACCCGGGGTGGCAGATCAAATATGTTATCACAAGCTGAAGCAACCTGTGTGCTAGCAATTGTTAATTTTTCTCCTCTGTCTATAAGGAGCACTGTATAGAGCTCATTTTTCTTTTCCATGACTCTTCCTCTCTGCCATTCTCCAGTTGTTCTTTCTTCTACCAAACAAAGCTCGAAGGTGTCCACCTTATTTTTTATTTTTGGAATATGCTGTATTTCTCTCTGCAATATGTGGTAATCAAACTCACATTCACCATTATTTCTGCCTTGAAATTTCACAAGAATATCCTTGGAAGAGCACTCAATATGTGACACTGTCAAGTCTACATCTAAAAATGCTGGTAACTGAGATACAGGATCCATTACCTAAAAGGCAAACAGGTACTAATTAGCATTTGGATAGATAGCTGTCAAAATTATATACAATTATCCTTATACAATTTGGCATATACACATAACCTTGGAAATAATTCCACACCTACATTTTTATGAAGTTAAACTTGTTGAGGGCCAGCCAAATAGCTCAGTGGATTAAAATGCCTGCAAGCAGGTGTAGGGGCTGGGAGTTGAATCCCAGGGCCTGATGTGCCAGCCCTGACCCTGCAATGCATTGAGGTAGTAGTTGAGACTGGGTGTGATGGTGCATGCCTGTAATCCCAGCTCTTGGGAGGCTGCAAACAGGCAGATCACTACAAGTCTGATCTAGTAGTGAGACCCTGAACACCCTACACACCCTTCCCTAAAATACAAAAAAAAAGGAAAAAAAACATGTTGAGAAAATTACACACACTGGACAAAATGTTGAGGAAACAGAAACTGCTTATTGACTTGTACACTTTTTAAAAACTTCACTGAAATGACAAATAAAAATAAAAATAGAAAGACTATGTACTGAGTGCAGCCTACCATCATCAGCCAGCGCCAGGCCCGCCAGTGCCAGGCCCACCACGAGGTGAGACCTTCGGCCCACCGCCAGCACAGCCTACCATCATAACCCAGTGCCAGGCCCATCAGCCAGCATAAGGCCCACCAGGTGAGACCTCCGGCCCACCGCCAGCACAGCCTACTATCATCACCCAGTGCCAGGACCACCAGAGAGCACCAGGCTCGCCAGGTGAGACCTCTGGCCTGCTACCAGTACATCCTACTATCATCAGCCAGCTTCAGGCCTGCCAGTGTCAGGCCCACCAGGTGAGACCTCTGCCCTGCCACCAGCACAGCCTACTATCATCAGTGAGCGCCAGGCCCACCAGCCAGCACCAAGCCCACCAGGTGAGACCTCCAGCCTGCTGCCAATACAGCCTACCATCGTCAGCAAGCACCAGGCCTACCAGCACCAGGCCCGCCAGGTGAGACCTCCAGCCCGTCAGCACAGTCTACCATCATCAGCCAGCACCAGGCCCACCAGCCAGCGCCAGACCCGCCAGGTGAGACCTCCAGCCCACTGCCAGTGCAGCCTATCACCCATTTCCAGGCCTGCCAGATGAGTGAGACCCCCCCAGCAGCCCAGACTAAACAAACAACCCGTGGGCACACAGTCCTGCACCAAAGATCACAGCTACTCAGAATGATACAGACAAGGACCAAAATGCAATCTCAGGTTCCAAGCCCACCTGAAACAAATACAGGAGTCACTACCATACAAAAAAATGGAAATCATGCAGCCAAAATCTCTGAATTCGTAGTATCTGAAGTAAACAAACAAATGCCAAAACATATAGAGGAACTCGGATTGGAGGTAAGCTCTGAAGTTCAAAAAGAAATCTTTGAATTACTAGAAACAAGTTAAAAAACAGCTGCAGAAAAGCATAGAGGGAATCAGATCAGAAATAATCTCTGAAGTTGAAAAAGTCATTTCTAAATTAATAGTGTCTGAAGTAGAACAACTGTAGAAAGGTAGAGAGAAAATGAGAGCAGAAATAACCTCTGAAATAGAAAAAGAAAGGATAACTATAATAGAAGACTTAATTAATGCATCTAAAGAAAACATTGATAAAAAAATTAGAGGAGATTAGAAAAATGATGGAATCCATGAATGAGCAATACAGGAAAGAAATAGACCATATGAAACAGGTTCAAAGAGAGATACAGGAAAATAAAATCTCAATCACAAGCTGGCAAAACCATATGAATGAAAGTGAAGATAGGATTTCAGATCTTGAAGACAAAGTCACAGCTAGCGAAAAGGTAAGAAAAGATCTCTTAAAAACAACCAGGATGCAGGAAAAAGTAATTAAACATCTGCAAGATGATGCAAAAATGAAAAATGAGAGATTAATAGGAGTCAATGAAAAAGAAGGAGTCAATACAAATGATACAAAAAGAATATGGGCAGAAATAATAGCAGAAAATTTCACAAAGATGAGACAACAATCAGACATTCAGTAACTGAAGCATACAGAACTCCAAATAACATCAACCCAACTAAAAACACACCCAGACATATAATAGTCAAGTTCCCAGAAATCCAGCAAAAGAATGACATACAAAAAGATGCTAGAAAAAAGAAACAGATTACATTTAAAGGAAAACCCATCAGAATAACAGCAGATTTCTCTTCACAAATCATGAAGCCAAGAAGAGCATGGAGCAGAGTGCTTCAAGTCCTCCATGAAAACAAATTCCAGCCTAGACTGCTGTATCCAGCAAAACTCTCTTTCAAATATGAGGGAGAAATGAAATACTTCCATGACAAAGAACAACTAAAGAATTTTATGATGTCAAAGGCAACCCTACACAGACTACTTAAAAATACTTTTGAGGGAGACCAAAATGTCTTGATCTATACAAATGGGTCCAGAAAAAAACCAGCATAGGGCAAGTAATTAAACCGGAGATAAAGGAGTAAACAGCACTAAGTAAAAGACATGTCAATCATAAGTCAATACATTTCAATTATAACTATCAATGTAAATGGACTCAATTCTCCTATTAAAAGAAATAGGTTGGCAGAGTGGATAAGGAATCAAAATCCAACAATATGCTGCATACAAGAAACACACTTAACTCATAAAGAAACTCATAGGCTAAAAGTTAAAGGATGGAAAACAATACTACATGCCCCAGCACCTAAAAAAAAGCAGGGGTAGCAACACTCTTTGCAAACAATCTAAACTTCAAACCAAGACTGATCAAGTGAAGTAGAGAAGGCCACTACATACTGGTTAGAGGACAAATTCAGGATGAAGAGGTAACACTCATAAATAAGTATGCACCCAACACAGGAGCACCAAGTTATATAAGACAAACCTTAATGGACATGAAAAATCTAATATCCAATACCACAATCTTAACAGGAGACCTTAATACTCCTTTATCCCAGAAAGATAGGTCAAGCAGACAAAAAATTAGCAAAGAAGCAGCAAAAATGAACCAGACTTTGGAACAATTGGACTTACTGGGAATACACAGAACGTTCCACCCAACCACTTCAGAATACACATTTTTTTGAGTTGCACATGGGACATTTTTCAAAATTGGCCACATACTAGTGCACAGGTCATAC
>PVKN010037755.1:0-11199 GCA_004027915.1 Capromys pilorides
AAGTCTAGGAGGCCACGATGCTGATCTACTGGATACACAGGAATGTGTCCGGATGGTTAAAGTTAAAAATGCTAAGGTTCTGGTAGAAGAAGGGCAAGAAGTACTTGAGGCCCAGACGTGGGCAGTATAACTGCATTAGAGAGAGGCGGAACGTCCCTTGGGAGGGAGTGATCACCGTCTCATCTGTGCCCCTGTCAGTTCCTTCGTCAGGGATGAAAACGCAGCTGTTCTGAAGGCTCAAGCCTCACCTTCTCTGCTGTGGCCCCGGATCCCAACAGGCCTGAAGCCTTACACTGTCTGATTATGCGGTGGCTGTAGGTGGCTTTACTCCACAGGCTTGTTTCATTTGTAGATTTTGTGGAAGCTTCGCTGGCCACTGCCTCATACGCACCTGAGGGCCGAGGCTGCCAGCTACCTTCCTCTCTGCTTCCGGAACCCAGGGGCTTCCTGTTACGGCCGCAGCGGAGGCGGCTCCTCTTCGCATCAGAACAGTGGAGCATCCAGCGTGTGACGTAATGTTTCATCAGCCCGCACCGCGCAGGAGTCGCGCTCCGACGCGGTTTCAGCGACAGCTGCCCGCGCAAGGCTGGCGGTTAATTAAAAGCCCCATGTATTTTGTGATTAACTAATCACAGCATGGTGGCAGTCGGCGACGATGCAGTGACTTCTCCGCTGGAGTCAGCGCGGAAGCTCCAAATGTCTGCCTCGGGCCTCTGGCAGCTGCGGGAGTCTTGGGAGGCCCCAGCGTAGATGTCCCACGCATGTTGCGGAGCAGATTTCCAGCTGTCTCCAGCCCCACGTTACAGGGAACGGGAGAGGAGTGGGAGGAGAAGGCGCGGCCCTTCCTGAAAAGGACGGGTGGGCAGGGGCTAGGGAGGTACGAAGGCGGAGGGCTGCCTGTCACGACCTGGAAACGCCAGAGGCTGAGGGGACCAGCTCAGTGGAGCACGTGACAACACAGCCCTCTTCAACTCAGGGTCACGTGGGGCAGTGTGAGGTGCTCAGCGTCGCCTGGCAGCGGGGGACGCCTCATGCTTCGGCCTGCATTGCCTGTTCAACTGTGGACATGAGTTTTCTTTTGGCAGAGCTGGACAAAGAATCTTAGGCCTTGCATGTGCTGGGCAAGTGCTCTACCTCTGGGCTACAGCCCAGCCCTAGACATGGTTTTAACTTTTCTGCCTCCATTTCCTCATCTACAAAATCTAGGATTAGTAACACCTGTTCCCAGGGCTGTGGCAAGGAATAATCCACGTGGAGGGTATGACACATGACCTGCCTGTGGAGAATATGCAGGACACAGGAGATCTGAGGAGCCACAGATGTGGGAGGGGACAGGCTCCCGCGTCCGGGGCGCTCCCCATGCTGTGTCTCCTAGATGAAGAAAGCTGAACCTGGCTGCCTTAGACCTCCAGGCAGGGCTGATGGCACTGACCGGCTGCAGCTGCACCCGTGTCCGCAGCTTGTCAGACCCAGGGGCTGTGCTGACCCCGAGTGCGAGGCTGGCACCGTGGAGCTGTGTGTGTGTTGGGGGGGCAGCCACTTGCTTTCTTGTTCCCCTATCTGCTCTGGACCTCAGTCCTACGGCTTCTCACTCTGGTCCTGCCTTTCCGAGTGACCCGCCATCAGGGGAGTGGCTGTGATCTGGGCACCTGACACTGCCCCCAAGTCTCTGTTTCCTAATGAGAAACACCCCCACTGCTCCCCTGGTCTGTGGTGTCCTCTGCTTCCCAGTTCTGACTCCTGCTGTCCCCTGTGCTGCTTTCTGTCCCGTCCCAGCTGCCACACAGCTGGCCGCCTCCTGCCTCCTGGGCTGCTGTGCTGCGTGCTTGTCCTGCCAGGCTCCAGAGCGGGGTCTGCAGGATGAGCTCCCTGCCCCACGTCTGCCTGTGAGTTTGCTGCTCACTCATCACATGAAGAGGGGGTGCTGCTGGGGCAAGGGCGTGGATGGACAGGGAAATCCAGCCTGTGTGCGTGACACAGATGCTTGGATCCTGGGATGGGAATAGCCCAGGACACTGGGGACCAACTGAGGGTTAAAGGCTAGAGTGGGGCAGGATGACATGAGGTGGCCAAAGGGAAGGTAGTGATGACAGTCATGTGCCACTGGTGGGACCCTCACCAACCCAGCCAGGCTGTTCTGGGCACCATAGGGCCTATGACAGCCTAAGCAGGGAGCACAGAGGGAGGTCTAGGGTCCCAGAAACAGATGCCACATTGAGGGCTTGTGTACAAAGGATCGTTAGGGTATGACCAGGAGGAGCTGGGGAAGGGAGATAGGGGGTAGAGAGAGACAGAGATAGAGAGAGACAGAGACAGAAAGAGACAGAGATAGAGACAGAGAGACAGAGAAAGACAGAGACAGAGAGACAGATGGAGAGACAGAGACAGAGAGACAGAGAAAGACAGAGACAGAGAGACAGAGGTATATGTATAGACAGAGAGACAGAGGTATATATATAGAGAGACAGAGAGACAGGGAGAGACAGAGACAGAGAGACAGAGAGAGACAGAGAGACAGAGGGACAGAGAGAGATAGAGAGATAAAGAGACAGAGAGACAGAGAGAGAGAGACAAGAGACAGAGAGACAGAGAGAGACTGAGAGAGACAGAGAGACAAAGAGAAACAGACAGAGAGACAGAAAGAGACTGAGAGACAGAGGGACAGAGAGAGACAGACAGAGACAGAGACAGAGAGAGACAAAGAGAGACAGAAGGGGAGAGGGAGGCGGGGGGAGAGAGAGAGAGAGAGAGAGAAAGAGAGAGAGAGAGAGAGACCCAGGTGGGTGGCTGTCTGCTTCAGCTGGTAGTCTTGTATCACACTGGACTTGGCCCCCTTGGCTTGTCCTCCCCTGGGCCACGCTAGGATTTTGGGAGGACACAGGGGTGGCAGCCCCCCCACAGCTGGCCCTGGCAAACCCTGGCCTAGCACGGTGTCTTGAGCAAGGACCTGGAGAGGCCCTCAGTGCAGAACAAAAGGTGCAGAAGATGCCCAGGGCAGTGCGGGGTGGGGAAGCTGCATGCTGTGCGCCTCCTCTCCTGTGGCTGTGCCATCTGTGTGCCCTTCTGCCGACACTCCAGGGGCACTGATCTGCCAAGCTGGGCTGCTGACACAGGGTCACACTCTGCCCGTGCATCCTACGGGGAGGGTCGGTGCCCAGGGAAATATTGGGGTGCTGGTGTCAGAAGAGGGGAGCGGGTATGGCATGGAAGCTCGGAGCCAGGCAGGCGTCTGGGAGGCGTGGTGGGAAGGCCCCTCTCCCTACCTACCTTCAGCTGCTGCGTGTCCCTCCTGTCTCTCCCTGTCCACTGCTGAGGGTCATGTTCTGGGACAGTCTCCAAATTCTGAGGAATGCTGAAGGTGGCGCCAGCATCCTGGAGTCAGAAGACAAAGACAGACTCCACGTCAGGGCCTTATGCTGCTGTGTGACCTTAGGCAAACCCGGTCTCTGGCCCGTGTGTCCTCCCTGGGGATGAGGAGACAGCATGGGCAGAAAGTGCTTTGAAAACACAGCTGGTCACAGCTCTGGAGGGGTTGTTTCAGCACCGTCTGTCCGCAGGAGCCACTGTCCCTGCACCCCTCCAGGGACAGCTCCTCCTTCCCTGGTCCTTGGGCCTAAGGCCTGTTCCCACATCTTTGCTCAAGAGGCCACTCTAGGAACTTTCCCAGGACCCTGTCACTTCTCCTTAGCCTGAAAGGAGATGTAGCTGAGCAGCCAGCAGAAGGGGTAGATGCGAGGTGCCCGGGAGGCTGAGGGCCAAGGTGGCTGCCACGTGGGGGTGGGGAGGCTAGGATGGGGCTGCAGCATGGGGTACACTCAGCACCTGACAGGGGTCATTCAGGGCACATCACTTGCAAAAGAGCCCACAGCGTTGATTTTTCAGCTGGAATTGCTCAAAAAAGAGAAAAGAGCCAGGGCTAAGAGGCCCTTGTTGATTTAGGGGAGCTCTTAGTTTTAACAGTGCCAGCTATCCACCAGAGAATACAAATTGTGGGGTTACTTGATATAATTTTAGTTTTTTCTTTTCTATTATTTTTTATTTTTTGAAGCAGGGTCTTTCTAAGTAGTCCAGGTTGACCTTGAACTCACTGTGTTGCCCAGGTTGGCTTAACTTTGTGATCCTCCTTTGTCAGCCTCCCAAGTACTGGGATTACAGGTATGTCCAAATTTACCAGGCAGTTTGGGCCGTTATAACCTACCAGAGACCTGGTGGCTTCAACAACAAGGATCTATTTCTCTGGGATCTGGAGGCTTCCAGCCAGGCCTCAGGGTCGGCTCTGGCTGTGCTCTCCTGCAGGGTACAGGTGGCTGTCCTCTGGCTGCGTCCCCACCTGGTAGGAAACAGAGAGAAGAAGCACCATGCCCCCGATTTCTCCTGGTCAGGGCACTAAGCTCCCCCCTCCCACAAGTCCGGCAGCCCAGTATGATGCGGGGCAGGATCTTAATACAGCTTGAGAGCTCCGGGGATGCAAGCATCAAGTCTAGCCTGTCTCACGCTGTTTAGCACGTGCCCACTCATGCCCCTGTCTTCATTTAGCTCTGTCCACATTTCCTAGAGGAGAAGCTTAAAGCGAGAGGCAGGACAGCGGCCACACTAATACAGCAGCAGCGCGGCTTGACAGAAGGTCATTTCGCATGCAGAAGTGGCCACTGCGTGACCCGGCATGTTGGCCGGTTGTGCTGGAGACTGGACTGCTTGTGCCAGTTTCCATGAGCGGGAGGGAGGCTGGGAAGCTGCAGGTTCCGGGGTTGACGGCCTTGTGTCTGGCAGGGACCCAAACCTCTCAGGGAAGTGTGCAGGAGAGTGTCAGAGGCTGGCTTGACCCTGCCCCAGCTAGGCACCCAGCCTCCTGCTGTCTTGCACTCTCTGTTATAGTACAGTGCTTCTTCATACATGGTAGCCAGTGCTCCAGCCATCGCACCTTCCTTTCCAGCTAGTGGGAAGAGGAAGGTGTCACTATATGGACGTCTCTCCAGAGTTATGCACGATCCTTCATTCTTCAGGTTTGGGGGCAGATAGATCTAAGTCCCTTAGGCTATGGAATGGAGACCTTATTCCAGGCAACCAGTACACAGCTAAGTCTTTAGGGTTTGTTGATGGGGGTGGTGGTGGGCATTGATGACAGGGAACAAGTAGCAGCCATTGTCGTAGCTGCAGAGTCCAAAACTGGACCTGATCTCGCCTTGCTGACCACACCTGCCCAACAGCCTTGGCTTGGGTTTTCCTGAAAGGCCAGATGTGAAGACCATCTCACAGTGGGGAGGGAGGCTGGAGCCCCAGGGTTCCGGGGTCCACTCAGACCCTGCCCTGTGGGGTGTGGCTCCACTCTAGGACTGTAGTGTTACATCTTGGGGACAATGGGGGAGGCAGGGGACTTTCCTGGACTAAGCCACTATCCTGGAGCTGGAGGCTTGACTGCTGGGTCTCTGGTATAGCTGTAACCTGTGGGGTGAGCCTGGTCAGGCCTGTTGAACTGTTGTACCATTATTACCATCATCCATCATCAAAAGTGCTTTCATCTTTCCCAGCTGGGAGTCTGTCCCTGTCCAACACCCAGTCCCATTCCCTGCCCCCCCCCAGCACCTGGAAGCCCCCATTCTACTTCTGTCTTTATGCATCTGACTGCTTTTATGCCCGGGGGGGGGGAGAGAGAGAGAGAGAGAGAGAGAGAGAGAGAGAGAGAGAGAGAGAGTATGTGTGCGCATGTGTGTATGTACATATGTGCGTGTGTATGTATGTGTCATCCCTGTGGCCCATGCGTGAGCTGACCTAATTTGGAAGGAGGAGAGGTATACTTTGGCCCGTGGTCTCAGGCCCCAGTCGCTGGCCCCTGTTGCTCTAGGCCTGGGATGGCAGGGTCCACAATGGCGGGAAGGAGGGAGTGGGGCCTCAAGTTCTCTCCAAGGCCAATAAAAGGTGCCACCACATCCCCAGGGTGTCAGTCTGGTCACCAAACTGTGACAATTTCCTCCTTTTTAAAGGCTGAATAATATTTCACTGCACTGTGTTTTGCATCCACGGGTGGCCAAGGTTTCCTTCCACCTTCCAGCAAGTGTGAGGAATGCCACTGGGAATATGATTGTCTAATGTGTTTGAGTTCTTGCTCTCATTAATGTAAATTTTTGGAGTGCTGGGGATTGAAATTCATTAATGCAACATTTTATACCAAAAAGTCACAAGCAGTAAGTAAGACAGTAAAATTTCAGATAAAGACAGCAGCAGTGCAGCAGTGCTGAGCAGCAGATGAGCCTGGAGCAAGGGGAGGCGGGAGAGAGGCTGGCAGAGCTGCCTTGGGGCCTGTGGGTGCTGGGCCGGGCCTTGGTCTCCTCCCCTGGCTAGGTGGTAGTGAGGAGGAATCGGGCCTACAGAGTGTGCAGGAGGGCCGGGACCGTGCGTGTCAGGTCAGGCTGATTTAGGAACTGGAGAGAGCGCGGAGCCTCGGGTTGGAAAGCTGAAGCCAGGCTGCCAGGTTGCCACCCCCTTTAGACAGATTCATCTTAATTAGCCCCATCAGAGAGCAGCTCCTCTGGAGGCCCAGGCAGCTGAATTATGGGGACAGTCACTGTCTTTTCCTTTGAGTTGTTTTGCCAAGCGACAAAGCAAAAGATCTATGCCTCTGCTCAGAGTCATTTTGCAGAGCCCGGCTTGAGGCCATTCTGAGATGGAACCTGAGGCTCCTAATTAGTTAGGAGCCTCTTAGCCCAGCCTGACTGGGCAGGTGAATGCTGTCTGCAGGGCTATGAGTGTCACCAGGCACAATGCACACACCCGTGAGTGAACAAGCCAGGCTTCCACCAGGAGTGTGCGCACACCTGAGCTCAGGACCCCTGGAGTGAGACCTAGTAACCCCCTGGCAGGAAGGGGCAGTCTCTTAGTCACTCTGTGAACCCTTGGTGTGCATCTCTCATATTCCAGCCGAGGAGTAGGAGGTGGGAGTGAGGGGGACAAGGAGATGGGGTCTTGGAGTTCAAGATAAGGTTTCATCTGCAGGAAGTAAGGTATGTGGGGTATATTTGGTAGAAGACAGGGCAGCTCAGGTGTGATAAGACAGCTGTCTGTCTAGGCTGTGTGTGTGGGGGTGGGTGGGTGGGTGGACGTGGGCCCTTACAGGAGGTATCTCTGAGGGTGCACTTTGCCTGCTATCCCGGGAGTGTCCAGAAGATGGCGCAGGTACTACAGGAAAGTCAGAGACTGTGGCGGGGTGCCGAGGAGAAACACTAGCCTGAGCTGTCTTTGCAAACAATCACACTTAAGGCTTGAACAATGGAAATGTATTTATCACATTTCTGGAGGCCGGAAGTCCAAGGTCATGCACTGGCAAAGCATGTAGGTTTCATGCTGGGCGGAGAGAGGATCTATTCCCCTTCTCACAAGGACCTATGTCCTGCTGGATTAGGATTTACAGCTCTATGTAACCCTAGCTGCGTCCCAGTCTCTCTAAATGTACAGCAGTGGGTGGGGGCAGCATTCTTCCATAGAGGAGAAAGATGGGCCTGGGGGCTAGGGGGGAGGGGAAGGAACTAGAGGGAGAGGGGAAAGGGGTGGGAGCAGAAGAAAAGGGAAAGCTTGTGGCATTGGACTTCAGGGTCCCTGGTTCTGAACTGGGGTTGCCTTTGACTTTATTGTGACTCTGTGAAATCACTTCTGCTCTTGAGTCACTGTGTCCTCACCTCTGAAGGCGGCAGTGGTTCCTAGGTCCACTAGCGCAGTGACAAGCTTGTGGGGGGCCGCTTGGAGCATTTGCCCTGCTACAGTTTGAATGTCTCCTTCAACATTTGTCTGCCAGTGCAAGGGCATCAAGAGGCAGGGCATCAAGAGGCAGGGCCTTTGAGAGGTGACTGGGTCCTCAGGGTTCTGTTCTCATGAATGGGTGGAGGCTGCTTTCTAAATGCTATAACATAGGCATACCAATCCTTGGCACAGGCAGATTGGCAAATCTGTCTCCCATCAATGGTCTTTTCTGGAAATGCCACAGAAGTCAGAGAAGGGTGTGATGACAAGGGCCCTTCTGGAGAAGGAGGCTCCCTGGGCACATGGTTACCAAGTGCAGCTGTCTAGCGCAGTGCCTCTGTCCAGCTGTGGTGCTCTGGGTGGTGAGATCTGCCCAGCTCTCGGCTTTCACAAGAAGGCTGCATATGGAGGGAGCTTCTGCTCCTTCTCTCTCTCAGAGACACATGAGGGATACCTAAATCTAATAAGCTAATCTAGACTCCTAGAAACAAGATTAAATTTTCAAATCAAGGCAGGCTCTGACAGTGGAGGCATACATATTTTATTTAAAATAGAGACGAAAACCATTGAAATGCAACCAGTGATGACAGATGCGGATAGAAACAGGCTCTGAGAGAATGGGCGTGGGGAAGGCTTGTCTGCTCTGGGTACCATACACAAAGGGGGACTCTAAGGAGAGCCAGCAAACAGCAGCATCTTTGTGGCCGCTTCCCTGGGGTTTGCTAGTTGAAGGTGGTGACAGGAAGCCAGACTGTCCTGAGGGAGAGGAGAGAGGATGCTGGGAGAGCTTTCGGGTCCATTGCCACAATCCCAGACTGTGAGAGGACAGGGAAGATAGTTAAGCAGCATTTGGCTTTCAGGGCATCAGCAAGGCCAGCAGGAGGCAGTGGGGAGCTAGGGGCTGGGGATAAAGCTTGGCGGCACAGTACCTGCTTGGTGAAGGTGAGGTCGTGAATTTGATTTCCTGTGCCAACAAAACAAAGCAGAGCAAAACAAAACAAAATACAATCAAAAGCTGAAGGAGACAAGAAGAGGAGCAAAGCGGGGGCATTTCCTGGAGCAGCCAGGTGCCATGTCAGGTGTGGGGTGAGCGGAAACTCTGAAGACCCCACACCAAGACCCACTGTCTGTCGTAGGTGCTAGGGCCACTCCTGGGTGGCAGACGCTGCGCGTTTCCTGCCTGGTCTCCTTTCATCCTCAAAGCAAGCTCTGTACACATGGTAGGCTGGGGCTCCAGTCACACAGCTGGGTGTTGAGGGTGTTGCCAGAAATGACACGCGCCATGGCCTGCAAACCAAAGGCTGGGGGAAGACCCATTCCAGGGTGGCAACACTGACCAGTAGGCTTGTAGCCTGGGTGGAGGCAGAGAAAGGAGGAGGGTGAAGTCAGCCTATGTCTGAAAGCTCCTTTCTGCTTGAGTGGGGCTGTCTTCTGCTACTGCTGTTGCATGTGGGCATCAGACCCCAGTGCCTGCCTTCTGGCGTCTCACACAGACTCACACCAGTGACCCCAGAGAGCTCCCCTTTCCCCGGATGGGCACTACCTCCTTGACCCGCTTCTCCCACAGTTGCCAGCTTCTGGGACTGAGCAGCTACTGCGACCTTCAGCTCACCAGTGTCCACACAGCCTCTGTGGACTCTCCTCTCTGATTCTGTAAGCCTAGCTAGTAAATTCCCTTCTGTTCTTTTAGAGAACCCAGGCCCTGACCAATACAGCAAATGACCCAAGCCAGGATGATTAGTGCCTAGAGCATTTGCACCATGAGGTTTTAACTGAGAAAGAAATGCTCTGTTGGTGTTGCTGATTTGAAAAAAAAATTAGGTATGTCTGCAGCTGCTGGCATCCACTTTGAGGCACGAGGGAAGCCTGCCTGAAATTGGCCCCTCTGTGAAGGAGATCAGAGCAGAGAGGTGGAAAGCCTGGACATCCTAGTGAAGCTGTTGGAGCTACGTGGGGCTGTGCCTGAGGGAAGACCTTCTCCCACCCTTCCCCAAGACAATACATTCCCTTTTTCACCTAGCACCATGTGACATGGATTTCTGCAACAGGAAAACAGAAAGAATCCTAATTCCCCCAGGTAGGTGAAGTAGAATTTTTAATTTTGTAAAGATATAGCTATAGCTAAATATCTATCCATCTATCATCTATATTATCTATCTGTCTATCTATCTATCATCTATCTATCTATCTATCTATCTATCTATCTATCTATCTATCATCTATCTATCTATCTCTATCTATCATCTATCTATCCATATCATATATATGCAGACTCCTGGGGAATCTAATGATCTAACAGCTCTAACTTGGCATCTGTTCCCCAGATTTTGTGCCATGGAGGATGTAAGAAAGCTCAGAATGAGACTCTGACACATCCAGGAGAGATGGCTCAGGCTTCTCCACCCAGCACAAGCAGAGGGATTGTGATTTTTTTTACATGATTGGGCCTTAATTTGTTCCCACTCTCAAGCTCTCCAGTGGAACTCACACTCACTGTGGTTGTGCTCAGGAGAAAGAAGCTGTCGTGTCTTCACCAAGTGTCTTCACTTCTCGCCTTCCTGTGCTCAGAGCCAGCTGATGCCTCAGGGCTTCCGCTTTGCAGCTGTGCATGGCCATGGGCTGGGTTCTAAGCAACAGATGTGAGCACAAGTGATGTGTGCCATGCCAGACTCAGCTCATGAAGATCTCCCTGAAGTATCTGTGGTTTTTTCTCTTCTGGATTGGTGTCCAGCCCATCCCAGTGGCATCAGAGCCATCAGAGGACAGGAGGCTGGTACTAGTGTCGTTCTTGGAGGCAAGCTTCATGATAAGCAACAAGAAGAGAACATCTATTCTGTTAAGGCACTGAGATTTAGGGTTCATCGTAATTGTTTCCTTAAAAGTGTCCTTTGTGAATTCCAGATGGCTTTCCTGTCTATTGAGTCAACCATCCCTTACACAAACTCTGGGTGGCAGTCTGGGAATGGCATTATACAGGACTTGTCCTACCTTATGTAGTTGGCAGAGGGTAGAAAATGATTCTAAAAACAGCTCAGTTTGATATGGATGTAAAGAAATTACTATGATGTGTCTTTCCTTGCTCCAATCCTGTTGCTATTCAGGCAGATATTTCTGTAGATACATCTCTTCCCAGAGACTCATCATTACCCTTTCACTTACACCACCCTCACTGAGAGTGCGAGAAGCGCTGCCTCTGTCCATGGTACTGAGCCCAGTGATCACTATAGAGAACAGTGCAACCAGCCAGGACATAAACCTTATGTGGAACTGGAGTTTGCTTCTATACCTATTTCCTTTGGCTAATCTCTTGGCTGCTTTAAATGTTAAGTTTATTGTCTGTAAAAGAGAAAATTATACCTTCCTCTACGGGATTGTTTCGAAGATCAAGTGATGTGAAGAAACTATTGACATAATTGATGTTTGCCCCCATCCCTCTTCTGCTCTTTTCAAAATATTGAACCTTCTCTT
>PVKN010037756.1:0-11180 GCA_004027915.1 Capromys pilorides
ATATTTTAATGTAAAGATTTTACGTATTTGGTACAGGTCCTTGCCACGCAGCTCGGACTCATAGTAATACTCTTATTTCAGCCTCCCCAGTGCTAGAATTACAGGCGTGTGCCACCACACCCAGTTTTGGTGGTGGGCTAGGCACAACTGCAGTGGGTGACCACAGTGGGGCCAGCACGGCCTGTGGTACCAGGGATCAATCCAAGGTTCTTGCGCTTGCCTGCGCAGGCCCTTACACTACTGAACTATCTCTGTGGCCAGCCCTTTTTATTTTGAAACAAGGTCCCAGTAAATTGTCCAGGCTGGTCTCGAACTTGAGATCCCCTATCTCAGTCTGCCAAACAGCTACTGTTTGCAGGTATGGTTCACTGAGTTCAACTGTCTCCTTTTATTTCTCACAAACTTTTATGGTACATATTACTGCCGCCACCTTAGAGATGGCATTAAGTAATGTTCCCAAATAAGCATAAGTGAAATGAAATTCTCCTGGATTGAAACTCATAGCTCTGTGACTTACAAAGTGTCTTTTTGAACTGCCTCATGCAGCCTCCTTTTCTAGGGGAGCTTTGTATCTTGAAAGAAGTTATAGATTCTTGCCTTGCTTGAGAAGAGGCTGTAGAGCTCAGAAGGAATGTTGTGAAAGGAAAAGAAAGAACTGGATGAGGCCCTGTCATTCAGTCTCCTGGTTGGTCCACCCAGCTCTAATCCCTGAGTGAGGAAAATAAAAACTACAAGCTCAAGAGATGCTAAGGTTGTCTGCGCTCTCTGGAGCCTGAGCTGCTGCTTTTTCAGAGGCCCTTTTCCTTCTTCCAAATATAAGACTTCTTAGACTGCATGGAATTCACTTTAAGAAAGCTAGAGAATTACACCTTAATGAAGTTCAGCTATCTCAGGGTAGCAGCTTCCCTCCCATAGAAGACAACGTAACGCACTTGGTGAGCCTCTGCAGTGATTAGTCCCTTCTCAATTTAGCTCCATTATTTTTTTACTGGATTCAGTAAAATTAGCTGAAACAGGCATCTGGGGACTTCTTCACTGGCTTTCAGTCATGGTGATTTTTTCACATGTGTGGGGTCACTTCTTGTAGCCTTGAGATGAGCATCAGAGCCTCTTAAGCTAGAGAACACTCAACTACTCAGTGCAGTATAAAACAACATAAAGTTGTCAGTGTTCTCCCAGAATTTCTGCCTCAAACGCAGGCAATAACAGTAGATATCAGATTCAAGATGGCAGGAATATGAAAAAACTATGGTCTGTCAACCAGGATCACATTGAGCCAAGCACATTTACCAGATGCTAATGGGGCCAGAATCTATTTGAGAAAGTCTTTAGCAAGAAGGCAGGACATTTGGCCTTGTGCTCTAGTTTTGTTTCCAACCCATAGGACATTTACCAAACTTTTATGTTGTGGTTGGCACTGGAAATACAAAGATGAGTATAAGATAATCTTGTGAGTGAAGCTATCATGTATACCCTTTTTTCAGAGCTAGGGAGTCATGTTCCACCCAACACATCCATCTTCAGCAAGGAGTTGGATTTGGGAGTAGAGGGGAGAGTGCAGGGATTAATGCAAGCCCTGAGTCAACAGTTTCTCCATCATCACTTCCTCAAAGAGTAGGGGAGTTGTAGGAAACCACAGGAGTTTCACTAATCCCCCATCAATGGCACTCACTGCATTACTGGCCTCATTATTTCTTAATGGGACTTCGCTGATTACAGACTGCTTAATTACAGTGACGGACTCTTGGTTGGGGGGGGCCTAGGGCAAGAAATTAAAGGTGAGATGTATGGGGGGGCTATGACTATGGGTAACCCCTGTCTTCCACCCACTGTTCTGCTGTCCAGGGCAGAGGCTAAGGTTAGAAAACAGTCTCTAGCCAGTGACACTGGGTCTTTTACCACTGCCCTCCATCACTAAATAATAAAAGCTTCCAGAATAAGAAACAAGATTCTCCCTCTTATAACTGTTTTCTTAATGCATCTTCTTTATTAGGCCTTTGGAAATCTGATAATCAGAAAGAAACAGTACTATTATGTCACTACTGAACCACAGTTATAGTATAATTTTTGTCATATAGTAATTACCTAATAGATATTTGTTGAATAAATGAAAGATAACAGAAAGACAAAATAATTGGAGGAAGGGCATACAGAGAGAGTAGGTTGATGGTGTACTTGAGTTGACCTAGTTGACCCAAGTGGCCCTTTTGAAAAAGCAGGCCCCATCCCCACTAAAATCACCAAATGCTGCACAGAGTTACAATCTAAGCCCTTTTAGTGGTACATATATGATTCAAATGACCAAAGGAGAGGGTAAAAGAAAGGGAAGGAAAGAGGGAGCTTTTCTTTCTGTATGTATGTGCCAGTTCTAAAAAGGTGAATTTGGGAAATACAGAGGCTAGGAAAACCAGTGAAAACCAGTAAAAACCAGTGAACCAGCTACATGTCAGAAATATGGGACTTTTCAGACAATAAGCACAGAAGACCAAGGGATAGTCCAGAAGGCCAGGTCCATTTCAAATAACACAGTTTTGCTCTTTCATGAACCAACCTCACCTTGCCACTCCCACCACCCCTGTACAAGACGCTCGATAGTCTTGGTTTAGTTCCAAGCAATTAGCAGTCAACCGTGCTAAAGAAATGAAATGGAAAATGAAAAATTAGAAGTTATCAGGTTGGGTTTTACATTTATTTTTGTCTGAGATGGTATCTTAACAATTGTGATCTATATGAGAATTCATCAGAAAGGCTTTGCAGTGCCAACTTGGGAATGACTAGGGTAGGGCAGCCAGGATGGGTGCTGAAGGTCAGGGAACATTCAAATTAGGATTGTAAATTTCTTTTCTTTTCTTTTTTTTTTATTATTATGACCAGTTCAGCCTGCCGTGGGCATGGGGCTGGCACAGCATGTGGTGTCGGGGTTCGAACTGCAGTCCCTGCGGTTGCCTAAGCTTGCCTAAGCAGGCACTTTAGACCACTGAACCATCTCACCAGCTCCTAGAATCATAAATTTCTTGCAAATAATGGAAACTACATGCTAATATTTAAGAGAATATATGTGCTAATATTTAGCAGAATATATGTACTAATATATAAGCATTTGTACCTACATCCTGAACTACATAATCTAAGGAAAAATTTCTTTTCTTTTTTTTTTTCTTGGTGGGACCAAGGTTTGAACTCATGACCTTGCACTTGCCAGGCAGGCACTTGTGTCACGGAGCTATCTCCTCAGCCCTGGAAAATTTTCTTTTATGTATTTGGTACAGGGTCTCACTATGCAGTAAGGGAACTTTTCTAATATCCCTGTCTGTTACATGTCATATTCCTCATAAGTAGTAACTATATCTCATATTCTTTCTCACTTCTTTTATATCAATTGTCTCATTTCTTAAGCTGGGAGAATATTAAACTGTCTATAAAACTCCCTAAATTAATCACCCAATAGTTTAAACACAATAAACATGTTAGCTGTCTCAGTTAATTGGCCCAAGAGATTGCATCCATTTCCAGAATCATATTTTCTCTCTCATGCGTTTCTTGTCATGCTGAATGAATATCATAAGTAGGAAAAAATTTCCTTGACAATTGCAGAATTCATATCTAAAGTCAGAGCAAGACTATAGATGAAAATTTAAGAAATGATCCATTGATTTTGAGAATAATTAAATGATGGGTAGAGATGGCAGGAAAGGAGATGGAAAAGTAGTCAACATAGACCTGGAGTGAACTTAGACCTGTAAGTAGGATGACAAAAAAATCATATGCCGATAGAACTCAACTGCAAAATTAGAGTGGCGAACAGCTGTACATAGCATTAAGTTGAGTTTATCAGGAAGCAAGGAAAAAATCCCATGAAGGGAAAGGAAGGGAAGGGGTGTTGAAAAAAATGGTGAAAACTAGGTCCCATGCCTCTCACCCTCCTTGTCTACAACTCCACACTCATTATTGGTGGGCAGGCCTATAGCTACTTGCTGTTTGACCTGTGTAAAACATGTCTTGCAGGGGTGGTCCAAGGAAGGAAAAAGAGGATCTTCTTTGTGTATGGCTCTGAGCCTTTACTGAGGATCACAAAGTCAGGCCAGTTGCTCTAACGCAAAATGGCAGGACCTGGGAGCTAACAGCCCTTAGCAACATGACAGGCTTAGATTTCCACAGGGTCATTATTCAGAAGACAATTGGCAGCTAGGCTTCATTCTTTCTGAAGAAGGAAAAAATAAAAGAAAATAGAAAGAAGCTGCAAAGCAGGGGACTGAGTTAGAGGAAAACATTTCTCAAGGGAAACAACGCCCCTCTTTAGAAAAGCCTTTGCTAATGCACCCATCTGGAATGACTTAGATACTAATTGGTTGAGCTTGTAAAAAATAGTGCTAAAATAATAATAATTCAAATATTTCCTCATCTGTAAAGTGATAAAATAATAATGTTTGGTAGAGATGAAATGTGAGGACATGTGTGACCTCAGGAATGGCCCCTAGGAGAGGGTGTGTGTGTGTGTGTGTGTGTGTGTGTGTGTGTGTATGGGCATATATGTCTTAGAATCATTGCTTCAGTAATTATTGATTCCTTTTTTATTTATCCTCAGTTTTCTTAAATATAAAATGGGTATGAACTGTGTTCTTCAGAGGATTTGTGTGATGATCAAAGGGGTTCAATGGATGAGAAAACACTTAGAAGCTACACACACACACACACACACACACACACACTTGTAAACTATCATTAGAATCTCTGTGAAAGCATTTTGCCAGCTGCTAATACACATGCACACACATATATAAAGGGATCTTGTTGTAGACGCTTTTTATTTTATTTTATTTTTATTTATTCATTGATTCACTCATTCATGTTATGGCCGGCTCAGCCTGCCCTGGGGGTGGGGCTGGCGCAGCATGTGGTGCCGGTGATTGAACCATGATCCCTGCAGTTGCCTAAGCTTTCCTATGCAGGCGCTTTAGACTGCTGAGGTATCTCACCGGCCCAGGACGCCTTTTATTAAGGCAAAGTGTATTTATTTCTTAAACACGGGCTAATCCTCATTCCCCAATCATAAGAATACCCTTGCATGGCTTGGAGGTAGGTGGACCCTAAAAACTCAAACTTTCTTCATAGCAGGTTAGTCTTAGCATGAGAACAGAAGATTATAAGCTAGGAATCAGGCCTGAGTTCACAATGTCACTATTACTTAATCATTAAGTAATGAACAGATACTTAATGAACCCTGGCTTCCTCATTCCTCAAATGAAGTACTACCTAGATTATCTACTATCCCCTCTCTCCAAGCCCCTATACTACCCTGCATGCCGTGGATCAAACCCATGGCCCCAAGTATGCTAAGGCAATGAATACACCCCCAGTCTCCACCCCCAACTAAGATTTTAAAAAATAAAATATATAAAGCATGGCCTATTGAAGGTGTTCTTTAACTACTAGGGGCCCTTCTCTTTTCCTTTCACATGAGATACTATGCAGTCTGCTATTGGTCAGGATTCCACTCAAGGCAGGAGCATGAACACAAGGATCCATGAAAGGTCTAGGATTTGGAGCAGCTAATAGAGGGAGAACTACAGAACTAGAGGGCTGCAGGACTGCCACACCTTGCACAGGGTGGCCATCCCTGATCCAGACTGTCTTTCTCTTTTCAGGGCCCTTCCTAGATAGAGCCTCACTTTCCTCACACTCCAGGAGGGCACTATACCATTTTACATGGTTTCCAGCCTCAAACTAGCCTTTGGGGCCTCTGTATCCAGAGAAATAAAAAGAAATTCTTAGAAATTCTTTAGAGATACTTTCGCCCAGAACTTGTTCAGCTTATTTTAAAAATTGCTTCAATCTACCTGCCAGTTTTCAAAGAGATTCTGCTCTGACAAAGTGGCTCATAACTTCAAATCTTACTCCTTGGTAGAGGGAGAGAGAGGGAGCACGCGAGGAAGGCTAGTTTGCAGGTGTCTTCCACATGCAACTGCACACATGCTTAAACAGTGAGTCTACATGGATGAGCATCAGTAGAGAGGACAGCATGCTTTATATCTTGGGCAGTTGGTGTTTGGGTGAATGCATGACTAGTGAGTGGACAGAATGCAACCTGTTGAGTGTAGTGCATGTATATAGGTGTACACACCTATACATAGCTATAGCATGCCATAGGTGCTAGGGATGAGGGTGTAGTGTACATGTTGGTGTTTGTGGTTGGTAAATATGGTGGCAAAAAATCACATGTTGCTAGAACTCAATTACTGAGTTCAAGTGGAAAAACAAAGGTGTATGCATCATTGAATTGAATTTATCAGGGAGCACGAGCAAACACTCCTTCCCAGTCTTGATTTGTGCAACTCTAACCTTTAAGCTAAATCATTACAATAAAAGTTTCATAGGGCAGAAACTTTATCTGTTTTGCTTCCTAGTATATCTCCAGCATCTAGAACAAAGAGTAGTGGCATACAGTAGATGTAACATAATTCTTTGGATAAATATTGGGACAAGAATCAGATTAATGAACAACAATTTATTTCAATCATCTCTGGGTCCATTTTATCTCTACCAATTAATGGGGAAGCTGGGATGATAACAAAGCCAGATTAGGACTAGCACGATATTGATCACTGAGGCCTGGAAGGTATAAGAATTGATTCAAGGAGGCTTCTTGGAGGAATAAGCCTAAAGTTTGTTTGCATACCAGTTTGGATGAGCCTATGGAGAATTCTCCAAAACTGGACCCATTGGATACTTGCTATCTAACATTATATGAGTAATACCCTGGGTGGTGGGTACAGTATTTGGTGATGCAATCATAAAGATGGACAAGCTGTGATCTTAAAGTGTGCATTTTGATGATGATCAGTGGGGAAACAGACACTTAAAGATGGGCATCACTGAGCCTTTGCAAAATGTTAGGGGAGCAGATGGAATGAATGAATAACTGGAGGAGGTTTATAAACATTTGAGCAAGGGTTTGAACCATGAATTGTTACCTTCTAAGTACAAAAGGGAGTTTGGTTTCCAGAAAGAGTAGGACAAAGTCCATGATGTTCTGTGGATACCGGGAGGGAGGTTCAGCTTATTGTGCATTGTGGACAAAGATGTGGAATATGCACAAGGAGCCCAGGCTTTGAGATGCAGAGCTCCTCCAGATGTCTTAAAGCAGATTATCTGTAAAGCAAAACCTCATTGCACATGTGCGATATCCTGGCTGCACAAGCAGCATTGTTTTTGTACTATTAGTCAGTAGCAGAAAGAGGGTAATGTGTGGATGAAGGTATTAAAAAGTTACATGGAAATTTTTATGAGACAATATCAAATGAACAGAGTTGTAAAATGCAAATGAGAGCAAAAAGCGGAAATGACTATTGAAGTGACTAGCTAAAAGAGCCTAAATCCATTTAAGGGAACATGGCACACTTATAGAAAAATGACTCAAAAACAATTACAAAGCAGCATAAAAATAAATGCAAATAAATACAGTATAGACTGAGTCCCAAGGTGCTATGTGGACACAGAATAAATGAGAAACCAGTACTGGGTGAAGGGAACTATAGACTACTTCTTGGAAGATGGAAATTTAATTATTAGAAATGCTGGGATAAGTAGATTTTAAATAGAACTACTTGGAAAATAAGTCAACCAAATTTAAAACAGTAGAGTAGGAAAAATGTCAAACACTAATCAAAATTTGCTCCCCTGACACACCCAAGTCTTGGACCAATTTTTTGTCTGCCACAATGAACACATTACTCATTTGCCACTTTGGGCAATCTGTTTTCATTTCCTAATCTGCAAGCAGCCCCTTAGACACTCAGTTTTGTTTCTCACAGGTAATTATGACTGAGATTTCCTGCGGCTCCAGGAATATAGGGATCAAGCTGCTCTAGACCGCAAGAGGTAATTATACAGGAAATTCAGGTGCCAGTTCTACTTTATTTGAATAATCATGCTCGTCTAGTCAATTTCTCACTTTCCAAAGCCTTGGTAGCTGACTACCTCGAAGCTAGCACATCTCATGGGAAGACTTGACAATGTTCTAGAAAACATGGCTGTGTTGACATCATGTAAGATCCAGTGGCTCTCTCGGCCATCTAGTCTAGGTGTCACTGGGCGTGGTGTGAGCAGCAGCCTTCAGGAGCCTGTGTCAACTTCTGTAGGTAGATGGGTGAAGACTCATTTCTGGTTTTATTTTGCTGGTTTGAAAGTCGTTGTATTATATTTTATTCACCTAGAAAAGAAAGGTCAGTTTGAGGGGATTCCTCACCATGGGCTCTAAACCAGAAAATTGCAGGCTAGATTGCTGTTAATACAATTTGTTTCTTCTAGGTAGGTCTGAGAAATAGTTAAAACTCAAGCAGATCTGGTCACTTAAACAGTGTTAGGAAGGGAGATGGGAAGTTCCCTTCCCCACTGAGTTGTGGATGCCTATGTCCTGTGCACAAGGCTCGGAAGCACCATTAGCCACAAGGAAATCCTACAGCGGGGAGAGGAATACAGGATGCACAGCTGCATGGGAGGAAAGCCACAGCCCATGCACACTCACAGTCGACCCAAGGGACCTTGCTCAACTGTACCACCTTCTAGAAGGTGCCTGGTGTGGCCCATACTCTGACACTGGTGTGATTCAGTTAAGATAATCCATAGGCGCTGTTTTCGTGGGGTCCCCCTTGAAAGCAGTAGGGACTGTGGTTCATTGTATGAAGTCAAACTCACCTCATGTGCACCACATTCCCACCCTATCACCCCTACATCTGCCCCATCTAATGTATTTTTAAATGGAATCTCATCTCAAGTACTCTACTTCAGCTTTTTCATAAGCAACACACTCATGCAAGCCTTAGGCGTTCATATAAAAACTGCTAACCTCCTTTTCAGTAGCTCAAAATGCATCTTTGTAAGCAAGTAAAGCAAACAACGTGGTGCACAACCATAACGCCAGCACCTGAGAGGTGGAAGCAGAGGATTGCTGTCAGTTCAGGCCAGATTGCACCTAAGGCTCCATCTCAAAACAGAACAAAACTAACAACAGCAATAATAATAACTAAGATTTTTTGAGTTTTTTTATATGCTGTGCATGGAACCTCAATAAAATACACGGTAAAAGAAGAAAGGGAGGACTATTTTTGTAGTGTTGGAGGAAAAGAACTTTGAATCTAGAATTTCATATCTAGCCAAATTGTTATTTAATTATGAGGACATAATAAAATTATTCTCTGGTATACAGGCCTTAAAAGGTTGGTCCTAAAGGGATTATATTTAAATTATTGGAGAAAGTATTCAAACAAAAAGAGAGACAAATGGAAAATAACACTGCAAGAAAAAACGGGAAGGAAAGAGAATTAAATACTTTGGTTAAGTGTATTTTCATACAAAAATGCTAGCACTAAATAAAAGAAAAAAGGTATAGCCAACAAAAGTATAAAATCAAAACCCAGGCTCACACTGCCAGTTTCCCACTCTGGTCTCTTAGAGTGCTGCGATTACAGGCTGCACTCCCATCCCCAACCTTGCTCCGATTTTAACTGGAAATTCCCTGATTACAAAAGACATTAAGCAACTTTTCACACATTTAGAGTGTGTGTGTGTGTGTGTGTGTGTGTGTGTGTGTGTGTGTAAGGTGTCTGCTCATAACTTCTGTGCATTTCTGGTTTGTCTTGTTATTATACAGTTGCAGGAGTATAAGACAGAATTCACCACTGAAGCCATCTGGGTTTGTTGTTGTCGTCTTCAGGTGAAGGTTTTCAGTTATAATTTTAGTTTCTTTGATAGAGTTCTTCAAATTTTGTACTCAACAATTTTAAGTTTTTTCAGTACCAGAGATCAAACTTGGGAGCTTGTGCTTGTCAGGCAAGCGCTTATGCCACTGAGCTATCTCTTCAATCCCTTAAGTTTCTAAGTTGTTAAATCTGTTGATATTAAATTATTCATGATCTTCTCTTGTTAGTCTCTTAAAGTGTTAAATATATAGCATGTACTGTTTTATTCCTGTCTTATAGTATTTGTATGTTTTTGTGTGTGTGGCACTGGGGATTGAGCTCAGGACTTTGTACCTGCCAGGCAGGCGCTTATGCTGCTGAGCTATTTCCTCAGCCCTGTATTCTGTTTTTCATAACCACTTTAACTAATGGTTTATCAATTCTATTAATTTATTCAAGGTTACTACTTTTAGTGGCTGAGGAGATAGCTTTGCAGTCTAAGAGCCTGCCTGACAAGCACAAGGTGCTGAATTTGATCCCCAAGTTTGATCTCTGGTACTGCATGCCTTGCAGCCCTGAAGCCAGGCATGGCGGTGCAGTGCTGGGGAGACTGAGACAGGAGGATTATTATAAGTCTGAGCTGCATAGTGAGACCCTGTACCAAATAAAGAAATTTTTAAAAAAGTTTACCGTTGTTTGCCCATTTTCTATTCATTAATTTCCAGTCTAATCTTTTCTATTTTATTCTTTTACTTCCTTTAGATTTATTTTTGCTAATTTTTGTAGGTCAGATTTTTCTTTTTTTTGGTAATATAAGCATTCAAAGACAGTTTTCCTTTAGCTACTGTTTAAATATATTTCACAAATTTTAATATATTTTTTTATTTTTTAACAAGGTATTTTCTGTCTTTCCTATTGCATACATTATTTAGAACTATTTCATTTAATTTTCCTGGTATGGTTTCAAAGTTTTTAATCTTATTCTTTTTATTAGAGTGTACTGTTTGATTTAAATAGTTTTATTTTATTTTACTTTAATTTTTGAGACAGGATCTTGCTATGTAATTCAGGCTGACTTGAACTTATCCTCTCACCTCAACCTCCTGATTGCTGGGGCTATAATTTCAATATTTTTAAACTTAGCAAGATTTTTTTATGGTCCAGAAAAATGATCTAACTTAGCAAATGTTCCACTTGAAAATAACTATATTCTTGAAAATAACATATATTCTGCAGGGACTGCTGGTAATGTTTTATAAAAGACAAGTTGGCCAAGTTAATTAGTTGTGTTGTTCAAACTTGCTATGTCCTTATTAATATGCTCATTACTTGTTCTAGTGATTCGTGTGAGAAGAGAATTTAAAATTTTATGATTGTGCATTTGTCTATTTCTCTTTAACAATTATGGCAGTTCTACTCCTTGTACCACATTCTGATGTAATATTCTAACTCTTTTAGTTATCTTTCTCATTTTATTGTTTGTTCTAGGGTTAACGATATGCA
>PVKN010037757.1:0-11187 GCA_004027915.1 Capromys pilorides
TGAGCATAGCTTATTGAAGTCTATGGTTATTAATGAGTGTGCTACCCCGTAGTTGTCTGATATGTCACCCTCTACAGTCTTATCCATTTTACTGATGTCCATAAAAATTATTACCCTCATCTTTTTCCCCTTCCAAAAGAATGGTTATTACAAGTCCGACAGATATATATACAAACACTTTATGCTTGATCTTAGTTAAAAAGTTACATGCTTTAAAACATAGTCACATCACAAAGATACAAAGGAAACAATAGGACTTTGTATTTCACATGGAATTAGCAAGAAGCAAAACTATTACACAATCTCTCAGGAAGAAGAATGCCTAGGAAACTAAAATTACACCCCTCCACAGTTCCCATTACACTGAAGTCATTCCAAAGCCAACTGCTTATGACTACAGTTCCATGGCTTCACCCAGTAAAGCTGTACAAGCTGAAACTCAGGTCTGCTTCAGCAGACCAAGCTTCCTGCCTCTGCAGCTCCCTCAACCCCTGGAGTTCAGTCAAACACCCCCACCCCCAACTCCCCACACTGAGCTGTCCCCACCTTAGCCTAGTCCTCCCAAGGTTCCTTCTGCCCCCCCACCTTGAGGCAACTCAGTAACCTTTGCTCTATAAATCCCAGTTTCTAGGCCATGAAGTAATAACATCTCTGCTTGAGCCTCCAAATGTATTAACTATCTGAATCCAAGCTTCAATGCTCCACAGGGTCCCTTTTGACCACACACTCAGGAATGTCACCAGCTAATGACTACTTTCCTCAAAGACAAAAACAATATTTACCTCAGGGATATAAAGCCTACGACAAGGGCTCAGGCTGGAGCAGCCAACTTATCTCGCTTGAAATCTACAATCAAACTCCAGGCTACCTTTACAAAGTGAACTCACTCACCTCTCTGAAACTTGGACTCCTTTTCTAGACAACATAAACAGGAAGCCGGGTAACTTACAGACTGAATGTTTGTAGCCACCCCACCCATCTACATTTTAACATTCAATCTCTTAACAGTAATTGCACTAGGAAAAGTGAGGCCTCAGGGAGATGATAAGGTCATACGGTGCAGCTCTCAGAAATAGATCAGTAACCTTATGAAAAGCTCGTTGGCCTCTTCCTTTAGACAAGAACAAGGCAAGAACATGGCAGTCTGGAACCTTACAGTGGACCCTTCCCATAAGTAACCTTGTCATTGCCTTGATCTTGGACTTCCAACCACCAGAAACATGAGGAATATACTTCTATCATGTACATGCCACCCAGTCTGAGACTTTGTGCTGGAAGTCTGAAAAGAATGAGTGATAAACATAAAACCTACAGCCCAGGGCCTGGCACCTGTCAGTTTTCAATCATAACTCGTATGAGACAGGGAATCTAACCCCAACATAACAATTCGCCATGAGCAAAAAAAGGGGAGGGGGCAGCAAATTGAGGTACTGATTGGATCAGGACCCTCAGGTTCACAGCTCAGAGCTGAATTCTGCCTATCCTCTTTGCCCACTTTAGGAATATTTCACCCATGCTGGCATCAAAAAAACTAATTAAAAAGTGACACACTTTGCTTGACTTTATAGGCTCCCACCCCCAGATTCTAACTTGTATCCACTGACCAATTACCATTAACATTCAAATACCCTTTTCTGCTGGGTGGTTAAGGACAAGTTAAAGCAAGACCTGTATAACAAAACATGTAACTTTGTATCTCCCAAGGTCAGTCAAATCCCCTCAGGATTTACTTTGAAACCATGTACAGTGCTTTGTAGAACTTTTGTCAGTGGCAGCCATCTGGATGAGTCATGGCCATTGCTTGACCAATCTGCTCTCTGTGAAAGCCCAAAAGAATGCTTTCTCTCTAGGTGACTCTCCTTAGGCATACTATACATTGTTGATCCTTTTCCTCTGTGACTCCATAATCTCCTTGAGCAGAAAATTTGGGACACCACTGAGTCACAGGATGTTACAGCACAGGTTCTCTTATGTCCTGAGTCCTCACTGACTTTGAAGGGCTGGGGCCAAAATACTAGCTATCCTTGGCTATCTTTTTCTCTAACTTTTTGGTCTATAAACTTACATTCTGAACCCTCCATAAGAGAAGCTTTGGGATACTATTACTCTATAACATAGGTACTTGAGCTTAACATTGCTGTCTTTCTGAATATCAAATATCTTAGACTTAACTTGGAATCGCTATTTTCCATCAGTCATTGATATTCTAATAAATCTCTATACAATGTGATAAAAGCAGTTACACATTTTTCCACAGAAATTTAGAAATCTAAATATAAAAAAAAACTGTAGCCAGTCAATCCTACGGCACCTTTCCCTTACTCTCATCTAATACCCTTCTCTGTTTTCTTGTAAACCAACCATTTACTTGAGAGAGTACAGCAGCAACTGAAATTACATTAGAAGCAGCAAACATTCAAAAGACCAGAATGACAAGCAGAAAAGGTTAACCACGAGGCATAAAACATAAAGCTAGATTAGAATGCTGAGCTGTAAAAAGCTTAAATCAACAACTTCCAATGTTGCCAATTCTGCCAATAACCCACGCAATTATGGAATAGTGGACTATGTATACAACTACTTTCTCTTAGTTCAATGAGAAATTTTTTGTACCAACAATGACTAGAAAAATTATCATGTCTGCATCCTGCGCTCTGTATAACTACTATAAGGACAACGATAGGCATTGCATCAAGTATTGAGAATGTACTACTAATGTGTCTTGAAAATGCCGCATTGTTATTTCTTATTAAAAGTAATTAAAAAATAAAGCTTGGTACCACATTTAAAAAAAAAATTCAAATACTCTAAATACTCAAATGGGTGAGGACACTACTGAACTCTCCAAGCAGCCCTGCACCGAAGTCAGGTGGCTGCTGTTGTGCCCCTGGCATTTTCAGGCTGGTCATCCCTTTAGAATACGATCCAGGTCGGTTGGAATTAATCATGCCAATGTCACTGGAAGGAGGATTATTCTGTGGCTGCTTCATAGGCCAGATAAAATACAGCTGTACCTTTAAACACTATTTTATGTAATTCTGCATATCAATTGCTCCCATTATAGAAAATAGCTGTTGGTGAGCACATCTTATAGTTCAAGGTCTTAGATTTTGCCCTACCTCCTAAAAGAAATGATGTGCTATCTATTAATACTGTACACTCAAGATTTATAAGAAAATATTTTCCAATCCAAACCCCCATTATTTTAAACATAATGTTTTCATCAGTAACAATGAATAATGTCTATAAAGAAACCAGAGTTCTTAATTACCAGCAAATGATAGAAACTTTTTTTGATAGAAACTTTTACGAATAATAAAAATGCAAGACAACCCACAGAAATGTCAATACAAGCAACTTTTTTAATCCGTAAAAAGTCAAATTAGGAGGTTAGTTTTTACTAAAATTGTGCATATTAAATTGAAATCCAGCCATAGTGTTAGCTGTTTAAGAATGCTTCATTGTTTTTCCACAATTTTGGGGAGGATGTAAAAGGCAGACAAATCTTGAAATAAGCACCTCTTAAAAGACTACTTCAAGAGACCCTGAGTTCCAGGAGGAAAAAACTGCACCATCACCCAAACCTGTAACTGTGAGCACTAGTGTTGAGTGAGAAAACAGGTTCTGAAAGGTGTTGAGTTTTTTGAATATTTATGTTACTTTTCCCTAATTCTCCAGTCAAAATCATTCCCTCTGTTATGGTTTGTATCTAGTTGCCCCCCTCAACCCTCCTCACACACCCCCGCCCCCCGCTTCACATGAATCATGGAGCTGTCAAGCATGAGGCTCGAGACAGGGCCATAGGACAGGAGCGGGGTTTGAGGGATGGGGTCAGCAAGGTGGGGAACCTTTAAACTGTCAGCAGTCACCTCCCCTGCCCTCCCCTCCCCGTGGTGGCCTCTCCGAGGTAGGGAGTGAATTATCCTGGACACGGCAGTGCCCTAGCCTCTCCTCGAGACCCTATGGAGCGTGGACAGCGTCTTGAAACCTCCAATAACTGTGAGCTAAATAAACCGTTCCTTCCCTAAGCTTGTGTGTTAGGTATCTGTCCAGTAACTAAGACATCTTCCCAATCACAGTGGTCAGTTGACACCAGCCAATAAACTCTTCTCCAAACTCCCCATATGCAATATGAGCTTATAAAAACTGGTATGAATGACAGAAAGCATTGCCACAGAGGAACCGTCTCTTGAAAGCTAAGTACCCACTGTGAGACTAGTTCAAAGTCTGACAGCACCACATTCAAGTCAACTGCATTAACCAACTGGGTCAGAAAAGCTGTAGGGCCATTTTGAAATTAACACTGTACAGTAATAAAGAATAGACTCTCTCTCCTCTTTCTACCATACTACTACTACTAGCTATGTACCTCAAGACTCTACTCTCTGCTCAAGTAAGTATATGTACTGTGTAAATCTGTCAGAACACAGCACTCAAAACTCATACTGAGAGGAACAGATGAAAATTATTGTGAGAAATAATAACTTGACTTTTCTTCCAGTCTGCACAATTTGGGTCCAAGTTTAGGTAGAGTATATAATGCACAGTATGGTAACAACTACACTACCTAATTCTGAAGCTGAAAAAGATGCACAAAGAGAAGGTTATGATTTGGTTAACCCACAATAAGCTAAATGCTTATTAATCAGTAAATACTTATGAAATTTTCCCTATTTTCCTTTAGGAGAATATTCTTTGAAAAACAAACATGCTTGATATACAGAAAAAAATAAGAATCTGTGATTAAATGAATTACACATGCAAAAATTAATTTGATTAATATTATTCATTTTGTCACAAAAACAGTCTTTAAGCAAATCCTTAAGATTCTCATCTTTAAAAAATAACAGATGGAAACAGATTTTCCTTAATTCTCAGGAAAAGCTAGCACATTCATCTCCAGAGTATCTCTGGATAGTTTGGTCTTTGGACACTGAATTACGCCCAACAAATACTTTTGTAAATGATATGGCCCTGATGACCACACAAAATTATTGGTTTTAACTTTATTTACTGTACAGAGGCCTTAGAGATAAAGTCTTACTATTACCACTGCTCTGTGCTAATTGTCCTGTCCAGCTGAACATGTTTTGACTCCTTCCCTTCCTAGTGCAGTTTCCACACGAATGAGGAAAACCACCTTCTGCACAGCCAATCTTACTTTCCAGGAGAGTTCCACACCAGCACTGAGAAGCCAAGGCCAGTGGCTGGCGGTCGCAAGCCTAAGCCCCAGGGTAGCTTGGCACATCAACCATGAACTAAGTTTGTGTACTCGTGACAGTGAGAAAAGAACAACTATCAGCAGCTGGGTTTTAGTTTTCCTTTCATCTCTCTCTCTCTCTCTCTCTCTCTCTCTCTCTCTCTCTCTCTCTCTCTCTCTCTGGCTTCTATTCAGCCCATTTCTAATAAAAAAGCAACATTATTTCTCACTGTTTTAATACTTCCTTCATTCACCTGAAAAATGATTAAGACAACAGTAAACTAGTTCAGTTACATTAACTGTTCTTACCTCATTGATTATTTATATTCATATGCAATTCTAAAAAAAAACCTGTTTCCTGTGTAATAAATAGTATCAACAGATGATAATTGCCAAACTTTCATAAAGTACTGAAGACATAAAGTAGATACAGTTAACTCACGCAGCAATTATAGACACCGCCTGCTTCTCCAAATTCTCAAGCCCCAACTCATGGCCATGGCCAAGCAAGACTCATGTGTGACTACGGCAGGAAAAAAGCTGAAGGAGGAGGAAGAGAAGAGGAAGAGGAAGAGGAAGAGGAAGAGGAAGAGGAAGAGGGAGGAGGAGGAGGAGGAGGAGGAGGAGGAGGAGGAGAAAGAGAAAGAAATAGTGGCCAGGGCTGTGGCCTCAGAGCTAGACAATGAGATCTGAGAGGCTTTGGACAACAGAGGTTCTGGAGGCAGCAGTGGGCCGTCTTAATAATGAACTGGTGGAAGCACACAATGGGGAGGACGCTGAATCCTGGGAAAAAGGAAAGGAAAACGCTGCTCACTCGGGTGCAGAGACTAATTCAGGCTGGGCAGATACCACGGCTAAAATCCTTAGCAAAAGAACGCCTAAGAACAAGCCCACCATTCTCATCAAGAAGAGCTGGAAAAGGAAAACAAAAGAGTCTGAAGCAAGAACGACTGGAGAAAACAAAACAGCTGGAGTGGGAAACGATGTAGAGCAAAGCCAGATGTTGCCCAAGACAAAGACACAAAGAAGAATCTTCAGGGAGGTATGCTGCAATTATTCAACGCTGTTCAGCAACATCATAAGAGCATGCACGAGAGGGTTAGAGAGGCTGGAGGCTCTGTTAGAAAGTGTGCTAAGTTGATCAAGTGTTTGCAAGAGAGATTTCACCAGTGTTCTCAGAGGAATGGATGGAACTACAATTGAGAAAAGTTCATCAGAAAAGAACCCAAAAGCCAAACAGACTGAAGTGAAATCCGTTTCCCTCTCTCCCTCCCTCTGTCCCACTGCCCTCCATCCCCTTCCCACTCTCTGTCCTCTCCCACGCTCCATCCTTTTCCCCACTCTCCATCCCACCACTTGCACATGCTACATACTGACGAGTTCCCTCCCCGTAAATGATACACTAGAGCAGACTTTTTATATTGCGAACACATCTGCGTGTCACAAGTGTTATATAACCAAATTTAAATTAACTCAGAGCCTGGTATTTGTTATCATAAAGAATGGAGTACATGCAAAAAAATGAATTTTTAAAATTTCCTCTTTATTCCTCACTGAATGTTAGCTAAGCCTAATGTATCTGCTACCATCTAGTTCCACCCTCACTCTGACTTCAATCTTAGCCTCTGAAGGGCCAGGACTTCATCTCAGGCTGCCTGGAACCCTGTACTGATGGAATCAAGAGCACCATTTATGAAGTTCAGGTCAATTAACAAACTATAACTTCAACACAACCTTTAACAAAGCTTCTGTACAAGCCTCGCGTTTCACAAGAACATACAAGAGGCATAGAAGACAAACTGAAAATAAGGGCAAAGGCACTGAGAAAGTGCAACTGAACAAAAAGAACTACAAGCAAAACTCAACAGGAACGAAAGAGATAATATAAAATGTACACTTCATATAGAATCTTATGCAATGCACACTCAAGTCCAACTAGAAAATAAAAGAGAATTTTACACAAAGAGGACCATTAATTATAAAATGTAACTAACTTTCTAGGCTAATTTGACGGGAAAAACCAAAACTGTATTTTCTGTTCAAGAGACACCAAATTCTAAACAAGCACCATTTAGCTGAAAAGAATTGGGATTTCCAACCCAACAATGGCTATCTTTTATTTTAAGTTACACCTTGAGCAGAACAGTCTTATTTCAGAAGGTTCATCTGGAAAAGCAACAACTGTTGCACGGAAAGCAGTGCTCTAGAGAAGCACCTCACACTGCCAAACCCTGGCAGGAACATCGCTGCTACAGTGTCAGCTGGTACACCTGAATAGATGATCATCTAAAATACACTACTTTGTGGCATTTTTATTTTTTAAACAAATACATAAACGATCACTGTCTTAGTCACTTTTTACGTGTTGCTGGGACAAACACCCAACACTCAAAATGAAGGAAGAAAAGGTTTATTTAGCTGAGCTACTGAAGGTTTCAGTCCATATTCGGCTGGCCCACGGCAGAGTGGAACAGGGCAGAGAGCATCTAGTTCAGGGCAGCAGAACAGAAACAAAATAGTGACAGAGGCAACCAACCAATCAGGGCAGCAGAGCAACAGCTTGAGTCTGTCTCTCTTTATATTACATTCAGGCTCTCTGCCTTAGGATATCTGCCCTAGACCACACCCATAGTCCCAGCAGTACTCAGACCCATAATCCTATCAGTACTAAAATACATAATCCCAGTGGATCATGAGTCAAGTCTTAAACTCTAGAAGTCCCCACCCCATGGTTGCATGAGGCTCTGGGAGACTACTAGACATAAACCATAACATTCCACCCCTGGACCCCCAAAGTCTCATGCACATCCCTTTGTGCAAAAGACATTTTAGTCCACCTTGAAGAGTTGCCAAAGTCCCAACAGTTTCAGCATTGCTGAAAAGTCCAAGTCCCAAGTCTTCTCCAAGATCCAAGGCAAACTCTTCACTGTGAGCTCCTATACAAAAGTAAAGTTAAACACATCCAACATTCAAAGGCATAAGATAAGCATTGCCATCCCAAACGTTGCAAACAACAGGGTAATATGAAACACTGGGACCAACACATGTCCAAAATCCAGCAGGATAAACATTAAATCTCATAGTTCCAACTGGAACATCCAAAGCAGTCTGCATGGAGATGTGAGCTCCAAAGGCCTTACATGGCTCTGCCCCTACAGCCCTCTTGGTGGTAGTTTCCATGGCTTTTTTTCTTAGGCCAAATTTGCTCCTTCTTTGTAGTTTTCTGTTACATGATCCACGTTCCTGGCTTTTCCAAACTTCTGGGGTTTCCACTGAATTGGTTTCTCACTCTCTGCTCCACACACTGCCCTCTCAGGGCCACACTGCCTGGCCTCCAAGGCCTTCTTCTCAAATCGAGATGGAAGCCTTCTGAACCTAACAACTCTTTCATTCTGAATGCGCCTAAAACCACTGTCGCGTGGACAATGCCGAAGTCTGCTGCCAGCTAGAGCAGTAGCTAGGCTTCCTTCTCTCTTGGTTGTAGGGGTGGAGTGCCTGGATTGATGAACACTCTAACTTGGTTCTGAAGAACAAATTTTCTATGCTAGCACCATTTTGGAATCTGGTCTGGCTGCTGCTGCCATTCTGATGCTTGGGTCTCTGTGGCTCTCTTCTCAAGGCAAAGCCTCTACTTCGCAATTCTGGGGCTGCAAAGGGCAGAGAGCTGCCACCTCTTGTGATGCCCTCAGGCCATCCTTTTGATTCTCTGGTTCCTTCCCAGTAATGGAGATCCTTTTAGCTCCACCTTTGCAGGCCAAAGCTTTCCTGGTGCTTCCTTTTTGGCCAAACTCACATTTTAAATTATCCTGTTTGACTCTTTGCTCTTCATTCTCTCGACATAAATCTGGCTAAAAGGTGCCAATAACAACCATGCCACTGCCCCAATAGCTTGCTGCTTTGAAATATCTCTTGAAAGATTAATCGGTCCGCCATGCTTAATTTCAGACTTAGGCAAAGACTCTGGGCACAAGCCAAATTCCAACATACTTTCAGTCAAGCCATAGCACAAATCATCTGGAGTCCAAAGACCAATGCTGTCTTTATCCCAGCAGAAACCTCCTCAATCTGGTCTTTACAGGCTGACCTTCTATCAGTCTTCTGGTCTGAGTTCTGACCAGAATCTCCTCTACAGAACAGCCAAAGCTTTTCTAGTGCTTTGCTTATGGGCGACATATCTGCACCTTTCCTATCTCTTCCTATAAGCCATTCCTAAAAACTTGTAATCCACATGGTCAGCTTAGTCACAGCAATGACCCCACTCCTGGTATCAAATTGTCTTAGTTACTTTTTACTCATTGCTGGGACAAACACCTCACACTCAAAATGAAGGAAGGAAAGGTTTATTTAGCTCACAGTTGCTGGAGGTTTCAGCCCATATTCGGCTGGCCCAAGGCTGAGCAGAACAGGGCAGAGGGCATCCAGTTCATGGCAGCAGAACAGCAACAAAATGGTGACAGGGGCAACAGACCAACCAGCATGCAGAGAGCAAAAATCAATGTCTGTCTCTCTTGTCTCTCCTTATATTACATCTGCCTCAGCCTATCCACCTTAGGCTACACCCATAATCCCAGAAGTACTCAGACTGATAGCCCCATCAGCACTAAAACACATAATCCCAGTGGATCATGAGTCAAATCTCAAACTCTAGAAGTTCCCACCCCATGACTGCATGAGGCTTTGGGGGGACAACTAGACATAAACCATAACAGTCACCAAAGAGTTCTACTTCCTAAAACAATCACCCCATGATTTCTATATATTGCAGAAGTGAAAAAGCTTTTGGGATAGCTTTTAAACATCAATGTTTCACCCAAACGTCTACGTACTACACTTGGTCCAGCTACTGCCCAGCGAGAGGACAAAATAAAATTGATGTCTTCATCTCTAAACTTGTTTCATTTTCTCATTAATATTAACACATTTTTGGAATCCTAAAAAGTGAAATACTTAGGAATTGTAAGTAAAAGATGTATACATTGATCATTGTAATTTCTTATTAAAAGTAACAAAGAAAGATGTATACATTGAAAATCACAGTGCTCTGAAAAAGAAGACTGAAGACAGTATGAGAGAATGAAAAGATAGGAAGAAGCAATGCTGGGAAAATGGCCATACTCCCTAAACTTTATATAGACTGAAGGCAATCCCAATCAAAATACCATAAACAAACCTCACAAATCTAGAGAACACACTCCTAAAATTCATTTGGAAGCAGAAAAGATGAGAGGGGTGGGGGGAGAGAGAGAGGGAGGGAGGGAAGGAGGAAGGGAGGGAGAGAGGGAGAAGAAAAAGACAAAACAAGACAGACACAATACTGAGCAATGAACGGAAAAGTGGGAGGCGTAACAATCCCTGCTTTGAAAACAAAGCTGTGATAAAATCAGCATGGTACTGGCATAAAAACAGACCTGAGGATCAATGGAACAAATTAGATAACACAGCACAACTACCACCTCTCAGCCACCTTATCTTTGACAAAGGGGCCAAACATCTTCACTGGAAGAAAGACGGCAGCTGGAATAAATGATGCTGGAAATACTGGCTTTCCACATGCTAAAACTAGATCCATTATGTCTATTACCATGCACTAAACAACAGTTAAAATGGATCAAAAAACTAAACAGAAACATATTCTGGAAGAGAAATAAGTAGAAATCTTGAAGACAAGGGCTATGAACAGGGCTCAATCCCTGGTGTGCCCCGCTGGCCCCACCCCTGGAGCACACTGAGAGGGACATTGAGACTGGACATGGCAGTGCTCGCATGTAATCCCAGCAGTGCTCAGGAGGCTGAAAACAGGAGACCCTGTGTATATATTTAGACAAATACATAAATAGGCATCAAAGAGTTCTACATCCTAAAACAGTCACCCCATGATTTCTGCATTTCCCTATACTAAATACATGAAAGGGACAGGGGAGATAGCTCTGTGACACAAGTGCCTACCTGGCAAGTGAAAGAAAGGAAGGAAGGAAGGAAGGAAGGAA
>PVKN010037758.1:0-11187 GCA_004027915.1 Capromys pilorides
TTTTTTTTTTTTTTTTTTTTATAAAATTTTATTTACTTATTTATTTGTTTGCTTGTTGTGTTTTGTTTGTTTCTTTTATTTATTCATTTTGTGGCTGGCTCAGCCTGCCCTGGTGGTGGCGCTGGCGCAGCATGTGGTGCCGGGGATCGAACTGCAGTCCCCGCAGTTGCCTGAGCCCTCCTAAGCAGGCGCTTTAGACCACTGAACCATCTCGCCGGCCCCTAGAACTTCTAACAGTTTGGGGATAGGATATCACACAAAGTTCTAGTATGTCATGGACATGGACAGTGTCCATGATGCTTACTGGTGGCCAGGTGTTACTCGTGGGACTGAGCTACTGCTATTTCCTTGATATCTACCCTGTAGAGCCAGACAGAATCATGACCTATAGGGTGTAGGAGAAGTCCGTTTGTAGAATATGCTGATGGAAATATTTTGCTGCTATATAAAAAAGAATAGTTGAAAGACTGTTTTTATATACCTCTTTTTCTCCTGTGTTTAATCATTTGCCCTATTTGGTGGGTTCTTCTCATTCTCCTTCATAGAGTTGAGGTCACTTTGATCCTTCTCTAGAATATCTTTTAGTAAACTGTGCAAGGTTGGTTTTGTCATCATGAAATTCTGTAGTTGTCATTTTCCTGGAAGTATTTCACTCCTTCATTGAACTTTAAAGAGAGTTTTTCAGGGTATAGCAGTCTAGATTGCAATTTGTTTTCTTGTAAGACTTGTAGTACTTTGCTCCATGCTCTTCTTGACTTGATGGTTTGTAAAGAGAAATCTGCCATTATTCTGAAGGGTTTTCCTTTAAATGTGATCTGTTTCTTTTCTCTAGAGGCTTTTAGTATACTGTTCCTTTGCTGAATTTCTGGGATCTTGATTATTATATGTCTGGGTGTGTTTTTAATTGGGTTGATGTTATTTGGAGTTCTACATGCTTTGTTTACCTGAATGTCAAATTGTTTCCCCATATTTGGTAAGTTTTCTGCTATTACTTCTGCCCATATTCTTTTTATATCATTTGTACAGACTCCTTCTTTCTCATTGATGCCTATTAGTCTCACATTGCTCATTTTTCTATCATCTTGCAGATATTGAATTGTTTTTTCTCGCATCCTGCTTGGTTTTAAGAGATCTTTTCCAACCTTTTCGCTAGCTGCAATGGTGTCTTTAAGATCTGAAAGTCTGTTTTCACTTTCATTGAAATGGTTTTGCCAGCTTGTGAATGAAGCTTTAATTTCCTGTATAGCACTTTGAATCTGCTTCATACATTGTGTTAGTTTCCTGTATTGTTCATTCAAGGATTCCATCATTTTTTTATTCTCTATTTTTTTTATCAGTGTCTTCTTTAGAAGCTCTATTTCTTTCATTATAGTTATCATTTCTTTTTTTTATTTCAGAAATTACTTCTGATGTGATTTCCTCTATACTTTTCTGCAGTTGTTTCTTTACTTCAGATATTATTTCAGAGATTTCAGGTGTATGATTTCCAATTTCTTCTATGCTATTGTCTCCTTTATTTGTTCTGGGTGGTCTCTGGGCCTGAGAGTGCATTTTGCTCCTTCTCTTTGTCATTTTGTATAGCCTTCCTACCTTTGGTGTAGAGTTTTGGTATAGTTCTTACCTTAGCACCAGATCTGGATCTACCACGTTCCAATTGGTCCAGGTGGGTGTGGCTTGGGTCTGGCTGCTGTGCTCAGCTTCTTCCTGCTGCAGCCCTTGGAGGCAAACCTGCTGTGCCACTCTGGCAAGATGTTCTGCTCCTGTCTCTAGTCCCTCTGCAGGGAGTTCTGCCACATTTTTCCATATTGGGCCTATCTGATGAATGAAGTTCCACTCACATGCTGGTCCTGGTAGCTGGGTTGAATCACTTAATCCATTTATAAGAATTGCTAAAGTTCTATTAGCTTCAGCATTGCTCAAAAGTCCAAGTCCCAAGTCTCCTTTCAGATACATACAAAACAAATCAAACAGAGCTGTGAGCCCCTGTACAAATGAAAAGAAAGTTAAATGCTTCCAGCATTCAATGGCATGAGACAGATATTGCCATTTCAAAAGTTACCTACAGAGGGATACTAAGGAGTGGAGCCAAAGTAAGTCCAAAATCCAGCAAGGCAAACATTAGATCCTGCAATTCCATGGGGAGCATCCACATATTATAATTTATGTTTAAATGTCTCCCCAGTGTCTCAGGCAGGCACATGGGGAGGTCTTCAGTTTTTGCTTCAGATCCTTTTTGGGTCCCAGAGACCCACTTTTTTCCCCCTCTTCTTCCTCGCATTGCTGTAGTCCAGTGTTGGGACAGCATATCTTAGAGAGGCTGTTTCTCAGCTGCTCACCACTCCACCATCTTGATCCTCATTCTTTTTTGTTTGTTTGCTTGGTGTTTTTTTTGCAGCACTGGAATCAAACTCAGGACCTTGTACACGCCAGGCAGGTGCTTATGCCACTGAGCTATTTCCCCTTTGATTCTCATTCTTAATGCTTTCAACAACCAATAAGTTTTAAAATAACTTAAATCAATCAACAAACATATTCCAGGACTGGGTGTATATCTCAGTAGCACAAGTGTCTGCCGGGCAATCACAAGGTCCTGAATGCAATTCCCACTACCAAAAATAAATAAATAAATACCACATAAACTAAAAAAAGGCAGAAGTCATTTTATTCATTGAAGTGGCAGGAATCACTTGAGCATTACTAAGTCCTATTTAATGTTTCCTTTGGGCTTCCCTACAGAGTGCTTTTCTTTTCCTTCCCGTCTTGTTCACACCAGCTCTTCCTTTCCAGTTTAGCTCAAGCACCTCGTGCTAGACAAGCCTTACGGTCTTCTCTGATGTGCTTGGTCCTCTTTATAATTTCTTAGGCCACATATCTCTCATAAACAACACCACCGATCCAAATTGACATATATTAAATAAGAATGAGACATACATCTTATTTTATTTCCAATAGTCGGAATAGTGACTGGCATACGACAAATGCTCACTAAATATTTGTTTATTAGATGGTAAATTTTCTGAGACAGGGTCTCACTGTGTAGTTCAGGCTGGTCTTGAACTCAGTATTTAGCCTAGGCTGATCTCAAACCTACAGCAGTCTTCCTACCTCAGCCTGCCAAGGGCTGGGATTACAGATGTATGCCACCATACCTGGCATTAATTTACTTGGAATCAAAGAAGAGGACTCAGAAGCAGGACTCAAGTTTGAATACAACCCAGGATTTTTGGTATTTCAAAAGTACCAAATAGCAATGCAAGGAAAAGTAGTATTTGGCTTTGGAAAAGCAATAGCAGTGTATCGTGTGTGTGTGTGTGTGTGTGTGTGTGTGTGTGTGTGCGTGTGTGTGTGTGTATGTGTGTGCGTGTGTGTGTATGTGTGCATATGGGATGAAGTTGGAGTTCATCAACAGTCATATGGGGGAAGTAGCAGCTGTGACAAAAGGGCTGGAGAGAAAACTATGCACTACAAAACTTCCTTCCATGATGAGGCTGAAATAGTTTATTCTTACTATTATGTAGGATTTAATTGTCCTGTGGTATTTGTGATACAAACTGTAGTCCACTTACAATGGCTTTGTAAAATTTAAATTATTTCCATTTATGTTGTAACCTATAATGGTATGTTTGGTTTGTGGCATCTGATTCCCAGAGGGCTAAATGACTACTTAAGAAACACACACACACACACACACACACACACACACACATTTGTTTTCAAGTAAAAAATAAATTTGTTTGATTTGTGAAATATGCAATAGTTTCTGAAATAAAAGTAGCACATTTTGTGTTTACTACTAACAACTGGAGACCCAGGTCAATAATTATAGACCAACTTTTCCCATTGACTCAAACTGGTTCAGGAGGTCTCCCATTCTTCTATAGGTCAAGCCAAAACTATTAACGCCCATCCCCTGTCTGCGTGCTGCCCGGCTGAGATAGGCTCAGTTCTCACAGGGACGCAAATGACTGCTGGCTGCCTTTTGGTGGCTCCTATGGCATTTCTATTGTTATGTCCTTTGATCCACATAGTGCTCATCAATTTATTGAATTCTAAGAAAAATTAAAGAGCTATTAAAACCCTAGATTCTCATAAATAATATCTCTAAAAGCAATTTCTATACGTACACCATGTTTCATGTTTATACAGCATCTTAAACATTTGATCAATGGCCCTAATGATTTTTTGCCTTTGTAATGATGAGCTTCAGGATTCACACATCATCTGATGACCTTTAAACATCTTTTAGGGGCAGTACTAGGGATGCATCTGCAGAGGACAAGCAATTTATTTCCTAGCTGCAACCCCGGACCCTGTTGCACGACTCTTAAGCCTAGCTTTAAATAATTCTATTAAGAATAGTTGAGTATACAAAATTTCAGTTAGGAGGAAAAGATGAAGAGGCCTATATATATCATGGGGACCGTTAGTGCACTATACTGTGCTTCTGGAGATTGCTAAGAAAGTAGGCTTTAAGTTCTCACCACATAAAATAAGGATGTTGATAATTTGATTTGGCCATAATCGCCCCCCCCCCCAGCCTCTCTCTGTTTCTCTGAACATTGTGTTGTATACCATAAATGTATTTAATTTGTGTTATTGACTTAACTGAAAGAGCTGAACCTATAGCTCAGTGGTAGAGTGCTTAACTTCCATGTGTGAGGTCCTGAATTCTAGCCTATCAATCAATCAATCAATCAATCAATCAATCAATAAAGTTATTTGGCATGAGAGTAAACTTCCTGATACTTGCTTTATCATTAGACTTTCGTTTTTCTCTGTAGAGAGGAATTTGGATGGAGAAGTGAAGTCTTTTAGAAGAAAGCTAACTTCAGAATTAAATAAACTTAAAGCCAGGTGTGCTGTTGCACTCCTGTAATCCCAGCACTTGGGAAAGTGGGCAGAAAGACCGTTCAGTTCAAGGCCAACCTGGCCTACATAGTTCAAGGCCAGTTTGAGTTACATAATGAGATCCTGTTCAACCACAATAACAACAACAATAATAAGGCTATAGGTAAACAAGTCCAAGAGACTCTTCTATGTTTACCAAATAACAAATATTTCTTCTGTGAAGTACATGGCTGTCATCTTACATTTTCATAACATTTTAGTTTCTAAAACTGAAGGTTGTATTTCCTCTGTGTCTCACAGTCTCCCTGTGGGAAGACAGCTTGCGTATTATTTCCTCGTAGCACTTCATAGACCAAACTGGGATGCACACAGCATACATCACTGGAAAACAGTCACATTGCTCACCAATCCAGGGTTCATCTACATCACTTACCTGTCTGGAGGGAAAAATGATACCTAAAAAACACACTTTAGATGAAATTACAATACACAAGGTATAGTTGAAGCAGATGATGAATGTTTAAAGTAAAACCTTTGCTACAGTAAAAGACATTGCCTTTAACTCCCCTCACAGTGTCTCCTTCGTTTCCAATGCTCTCTTACCCATTTCTCTCCTCATGTTGTGATGTAGTTCTAGAGGTCCTTTTGCCTGAGTGTCTTTGGTGGTACTCTTGTGGAGGCCTCCGTGGTGCCCCAAATAATTCAGAACATTTCCCTTTCATAGTCATTTTGATTTTAGAAAAGGGCCAGGGGTCCCATGGCGCCAGATCTGGTGGACAAAGTGGGTGAGGTCACATCATGATGCTTTTATGAGCTTGCCTTTCTATCGGATGGCACTCAGCAGTGGCCTTCGCTGTATTTTTTATTTAATCTTGTAAAGTCTGTCACAAAAGAGACCTTCCAGAGCTACTTTAGAAAGTGGCAGGAATGATAGATATCATTTTTCTTACCTTTAATATCTAGCTATCTCCCCAAAGCCTCATGAGCTTACAGATGGGGCTTTCAGGAAGATGGTGGATTAAGGAGCTTATATCTTATTTGATGTGAAGAGGTGGAGGTCAGGTCACAAGAGATAGGAAATCAGAGCAAGGTCTTTAGCTCAGTGGTATAGCACCTGCCCGGCAAGCAAGAGGTCCTGAGTTCGATTCTTAATCCCTGAAAAAAAATATATATATACATCTAAAAAAAACAGTGAGCGCTGGGTGTGGTGGCACCGCCTATAATCTTAGCACTTGGAAGGCTGAGAGGCAGGAGGATGAGTACAAGTTTGAGACCAGCCTGGGCTACAAAAATGAGCTCAAGGCCAGCCTGAACTGCATAGCGAGACCCTGTCTCAAAAAGACAAATAAATAAATAAACAAACAAACAAACAGTGAATATGCAGGAAGTTGAGGAGGTTAGTAGCAATGTGTCTTTTACTATACTAAATTTTTTTTTCATTTAAACACATACTGTAGTTTTGATCACCCTTTGTATATTCTTATAAAAAATAAAAGTTTATTTTCTGAAAGTATCTTTTACCACATGAACATAAAAATAGTGAGTAATTTGGCAGCAGTTAAAACACAGGTGTCAGGGCCAGCCAGATAACTCAGTGGACTAACGTGCCTGCTTAGGCAGATGCAGGGACCAGGTTGGATCCCCAGAGCACTATGCTGACCTTGTCCCTGGGGTGCAGCTAAGACAGGAGATTTGAGAGGGGGTGTGGTGGTGCAAGCCTGTAATTCCAGCACTTGGGAGGCTGCAAACTGGCGGATCTCTATGAGACCAATCTGTGTAGTGAGACCCTGTGCTAAAATACTTTAAAAAAAAAAAAAACTCTGAATTTATTTTCTATTTACATAATCGGTATGAGGGAAAAGTAATCATAGTCAAAACATTAGAGGGCCCGCATTTCACCCTGACTACTTCTGGGATGGTGTAAGAATCTGGTGCTTTCTGAGTAGGCTTGGATCTAACAGATTCTTCTAATCTTTTCTTTTAAAGATGACAAGTTTGGCACTACCTGCATGTAGAGCACTGATTATCCAATTGTGGAAGCCACAGCCAAAGATTGCCTGTGGGGTCCCAAAATCTCTTCCAACATTCAAACTCACTTGTGTCACTTGAAGACTAGGACTTGTTTTTTGTGCATGGTCTCACTATGTAGCTCAGACTCATAGTGATCATCCTGTTTTCAGCCTCTCAAGTGCTGGGATTACAACTGTGCATGACCACGCTCAGACTTGGTTGCCACTGCAGATGGTGCTGGGGATCAAACCCCAGCCCCGTAGCTTGCTTACGCAGGCACTTAGTCCCCTGAGCTATCTCAGTGGCCCTCGAACTTATATTGTGAATTAAAAAAAAAAAATCCTTGGACATTAAAAATAATCATGGAGCAAATCTAGTAGTTGTCACAACAGCAGCGGTGGTAATAACAAAATTGGGGGAAAACAAACCCTCATTTAATTTTTTAATTGAACTTTTCATTTTTGGAACCCTATGGATTCATATGTGTTATGAACTGAATGTTTCCTCCTACTTTAGATTCTTCTATTAAAATCCTAACCTGCAAGGTGACGCTAATTGAGGGGAGGGGTCAGGGAGGAGACCACGTTGTGAGGGGTCTGCTCTGAGTGAGATTAGTGCTCTTCAAAGAAGAGGCCAAGGAACTCACTCTTCCTCTCTCTGGTATAGAGGGCGCAAGGAGAAGAGAGCAGCTATAAACAAGGAAAAGTTTCCTCCCCAGGAAAAAGGATCTGCTGGTGCCTTGATGGACTTCCCAGCCTGGCAAAGGATGCAGAAGTGTGTTCTGTTGTTTGAGGCATTCAAGGGATAGTATCCTGTCAAAGGCTGAACTACAGTTTTTTTTCTTTTTAAAAATTTTCATTTTATTTTATTTTAAAGAGTAAAAACAAAAGCAAAAACAAATAGAAAAAAAAAGACAAATAGGATAGCATCCAACAATACATGTTACAGATTTTTAAAATAGGAATAGCTGATTAACAATAGTTGTCTTATTATCTATTTTTATTGCCAAATCTGTTGCTCAGATTAACAGACATAGTTAAGCAAGACTGAGGAAATAATTGAACATTGGTGCTTGCTTTTTTATGTTACTTTTAATAAGAAGTAACAATTTTATAGTTTCAAAACAATTAGTGGTACATTCCCGATAATTGATACAATGCATATGATTGTCCTTGTAGTAGTTATACAGAGCACAGAATGTAGACATGACAATTTTTCTAATCGTTGGTACAAAAAAATTTCTTCTCATTGAATTAAGAGAAAGTAGTTGTATATATAGTCCAATATTCCATAATCAGTCAGTGAGGACTTAGGACATAAGAGAACCTGTGCTGTAAATCCTATAACTCAGTAGTTTCCCAAATTTTCTGTTCAAGGTGATTATAAGGCCACAGAGAAAAGGAATCAATGATGCATAGTGTGCCTAAGGAAAGTCACCTAGAGAGAAAACATTTTCTCAGGCTTTCACAGAGAGCAAACTGGTCATGTAATGGCTCTGACTTATCCAGACGGCTGACACTGACAATAGTTCTACAAAGCACTATACATGGTTTCAAGGTAAATCCTGAGGGGATTTGACTGACCTTGTCAGATACAGAAATTACATGTTTTGTTATGCAGGTCTTGCTTTAACTTGGCCTTCACTGTCCATCAGAAATGTTTAACTATGAGGCATAAAATGTAAAGCTAGATTAGTATGCTGAGCTGTAAAAGGCTCAAAACAGCAGCTTTTGACTTTTTTGTCTTTTTGAGACAGAGCCGTGCTATGCAGTTCAGGTTGGCCTTGAACTCACTTTTGTAGCCCAGGCTGGTCTTGAACTGACACTGATCCTCCTGCCTCAGCCTCCCAAGTGCTGGGATTACAGGTGTGCAGCACCATGCCCAGTTTACAATTTATCAACTGTAGGAAAAAAACAAAACAAATCCAGGTATCATTTGCACAACTTTCCTTAGTGGTAACATTTTCACAGTATTGGGTGCAATATCATAAGCAGGACATCAATATTGAAAGTGTTTTTTTCATTTCCAGGGGATCCCTGCTCCATGTTGCCCATTTATAGCCACCTACATTATTCCTACCTCAAACCCTGCCCCTAACCATTAATTTGCTCTCCATCTGTAGAAATGTGCTATTTCAATGTTATGTAATGGAATCATTCACATGGTATATACTCCTTTTTCTATTCAACATAATATCTGGAGATCATTTCAGGTTGTGTGTTTCAATACTTGCTTCTTCTTCTTCTTCTTTTTTTTTTCTGGGTTGTCTAGATGTCCCCCCCCCCCAAAAAAAAAAAAAAAACCTCATGCAGTCATGGGGTAGACTTCTAGTTTTTGACTGATTCATGGTCCAGTGCTGGGATTATGGTAGTGAGTGCTATACCACCCAGGGGCCATAGCTTGCATACAATGTAAAAGAGGAAAGAGATTTGCTCTCTGCTATTCCTCCTCTCTTTCTGCTCTTCCTGCTTATGCTGGTTTCTGCTGCCCTGTGCCACTCTGCCTTGGAGCCAGCTTAGCATGGACTGAAACCTCCACAAACTTTGAGCTCCATACATCTTTATTTCCTTAATTCTGGACATAAGGTGTTTTGTCCCAGCAATGAGAAATGCAACCATGACATGGGGTAAATGTAGCCAAGTTTGTTTAACAAAGAGTATCTGGTTTGTTTCCAGTTTTAAACTATTTCAAATGAAGGTACTATAAACATTACGAACAAATTTTGTGTGAACATAGATCTTTATTCTTGGGGAACTAGCATAAATCTTTATTTTAAACATAAATATTTATTTCTTGAAGAACAGCTCCAACAGCAGAATTTCTAGATGGCATAATAGCTGCATTCTTGGTTTTAAGGAAAATGCCAAAACATATATTAAAGTGACTATACGATTTCATATACTCACCAGCAATGTTCACACAATTGACTTTTTCTGCATTCCTTGCTAGTTGTTGGGAGTTGTTACTGTTTTGTAACTGTTCTGAAAAAAGACTCTGGTTGTTTTTAATTGGTGTTTCAATGACTGATGCTGAATTATCTTATCCTGTGGTTACTTGTTGCTCAAATCTCTTTGATCCTTGTGCAATTATTACCATTACTTTTAATTATTTTTTACTGTTGAGACCTTACATAAGTGAAATACTAGTTTTTTGTTGGATATGGGTTCTTTGAATATTTTCTTCTATTTTTTAATTTATCTTTTCAACTTTTTAAAATAATTTTTTAGAACAAATGATTTTTCATTTTGATTAAATCCAATTTAATTTTTCCTTTTATTGTTTGGGCCTTAGGTATAAAATGTAAGTACTCTTTGCTTAGCTCTAGATTGCAAAGATTTTTCTCCAATATTTTTTTTTAAAGTCTACAAAAGCATTTGAAGCCTGACTTGAGTTTTGCATAAGGTGTTAGACTTAGGTTCATGTTCATTTTTGTCTAAGGATGTTCAATAGCACCAGTATCAATTGTTGAAAAACCTGTTTCCTTCTCTAAATTCCTACTGTACCTTTATCAAAATTTAATTGGACATAATTGTGTGGGTTTATGTAGGGGGGTCTTCGGTCTCTCCAGTGAGCCCCATCTGACTCTACTGACCCTACACAGTCCTGGTTACTAGTACTAGGCAGGTTTTTAAATCAAATACATTTCCTCTAATCTTTTAAAATTGATAGTCTAGTTCCTTTATCTTTCCACATAAGTTTTAGAAAAGTAATTTTGACTGCTACTCACATTCTTGCTGGGATTTTGTTATGGGAATGGTGTTATACTTGTATCAGTTGAGGAGGATTAATGTCTTCGCCTAGCTGTCTTCCAGCCTGGGAACAGGCACACACCTGTTTGTTTATTCAGCTCTTTCTGATGCATTTTACACATACATATTTTTTGCACGTTTTGTTAGAATTGCATCTAAGTATTTCATTTTTTGCTGATTGATACTGTATTTTTAATTTCAGTGATTATGTTTATTGCTAGTATATAGAAATGCAATAAATTTTTATATATTTATCTTATTTTCTATAACTTGGCTGAATTCATTTATAAGTTCTACAATAATTTACTTTTATTGTAGATTCCTCAGGATTTTTTATGTAGATAATTATATACCCTACAGACACGGAATTTTCTTTCTTTCTGATCAACGTGCCTTTTTATTACCTTTTCTTGACTTACACAGACTAGAGCTTCTACCATGATATGAAGAATGGAAAGAGTGGAGATCCTAGGCTTATTCATAGTCTAAGAGCATGGTACTCGTTTTTAATTATTAAGTATGTTTTATTTTGTCAGTTTTAGAAATTGCCCCCATAAAAGGAAAGTAGGTATTCCTTTTT